>JAJAGP010002415.1:0-115435 GCA_025084515.1 Ancistrus triradiatus | reverse complement strand
TATATATATATATATATATATATATATATATATATATATATATATATATATATATATATATATATTATATATGTGTGTGTGTGTGTATGTATGTATATATATATATATATATATATATATAAAATGCATACTGTATGTACTAAATGTACAGTCAGCTTTCATTTTGTATTTGAAATGCATTTCCTCCAAAATGTTACCAGTAGTGAATTCATTGGTAGTGACGATGTCTGCTAATTTTTAGCATAAAAAAAAAAAAAACTAAACAAAACTTTTTTGAACTAAAAAAAAAAAATACCTCAAACACAGCTTTAAACACACACAAAACATATATTTCATTAAACCAAAATGTTTTATTGTTTACAATTATTGTCTATACTAATGTTCAGACTCTGAGACATTTTTACTTCTAATTACTCACCACATGGCCATGAGCGCTCGGGGTGCAGTCACGTATTGGTCTAAAATGCAAGGATGTGGAAATGTAACCTTTTTACGTGGAACCACAGTGTGAACTAAAATGGTTCATTTACATTTACAAATGCTGTTTTGGTGAGTTTTTTTGTTTTATAGTCACAGTTGTGCCCAGTTCAATTTTTCACATATACATAAGTTTTAAAACTATTACAGGTAAATATTTAGTTACCTGTAGCACAATTTTATTTTCACTATAGGCAACACAATTTTGACACATTTAAAAATCAATATAATAAAAACGCAACGTGGATAATTGAGATTAGTCACCAATTTATTGAGCCACAGTGAGTCACTGTGTTATTCCATGGCCACAGTTCTGTCTGTTTATATCCACTATTACAGGTAATGCATATATTACTGCAAAGGAGACAGTTAAGAACCGACGGAATAATGTTTTTTAAATCTGCTGTAATGATAATATGACTATGGCCGCATAGCCTTAGTAAATGCCAGGTAATAAATTGATTCAATAGTTTTATTTTCATTTATTTTATTTACATGCGTTCATAGAGCCGTGATACAGATGTATTTATTGATTTTGTCATGTGACCCATTAATTCATAGCTTGCAATTCAGATAAACGTATCAGTTTCATACGATCTTTATGAAGACTGGCGGGATTAAATGGGTTTGAAAACAATTCATATGAACTTCTAGTTTAAAACAATTGTGCTTCCATTACAGTTTTGTGTAGCTGCTGCCCAATTTGTGACTCAGTACAACATCATGCACTGAGACGTCTTACTCACAGATCTGAGCTGACTCATTAGGGCCCACATTAAAGGATGTAAAGTACTGGTGCGTGTGCCAGTTGCCAGAACTAAGGTTGTTACAGCTGTTCATGAATGGGCCACACGACCAGTCTGTTAAAGGCCTGCAATTGTGTATGTTTCTATCCCAGAGGTGAAAGGGACTGTAATCACCAGCTAAAAACAGGTGGTAGTTCTGACTGTGGCATGTGGCATGTGCTGGAATTTCCTTAGTTGGGCAGATTTTACAGGGTTTAGGATGACGTCCTCCCATTCATTTCAGCTTCTTAAGGGTGTTGGTTGTGTTTTTAAAGATTGCAAATTGTTACATTAGGTGACGAGGAGAGCAGTAATACACTAAGATTGTATATGGCTAAGCAGAATTAGAAATAATGCCAAGTGATACTAGTTACCAGTCTTAATTTTGTTGACAAATGATTTTCGTCATAGTTTTCATCAATGACCTTTTTTTCCTAACGAAAACGAGACAATGACTAAACTCTAGTTAAGGAAAAATGACAAACTAGGACGAAATGAATGGACACTTTTGTCAATGAATAAAAATGAGACGTAAATGTTTGGAAGATCCAATCATGACTTGAGTATATGTGGAAAGGCGGGATGAGTTGAGTAGCGATCCAATCAGTAATGCGGTAAGATGCAGACGTTTGATCTGACCCCGGGAAGATCGTACTAGCTGGACAATGTCAACAGCTGGGAGAAAGAGGAGAGTCGAAAGTTGGGCACATTTCTCATTTGGTATCAAGGAAAACAAGACTCTTTGTAAACAGTGTGCTGCGCCATCTCTGGTAAAAATTCAAGTTTAAACATCTGCAGGCATGTCGTCCTGACACTGCGGTCAAGCTATCCACGTTTTAATGGTAAATAAAGTAGGGATTAAAATATGTTTTCAGTTTGTGACGTGGATATATTTTAACTTTGTCTAAAAAGTGTTCATATATTTAAGGAGTATTCGGGTAATACTGTAATTATGAATAAATGCCTATAGAGGATGCACATATGTCTGATCTTCCAATCTTGTTTGTTTAATAAAACACATGATATATCATTTATTCTAACTTGATTCTATTCTACAATATCTCATGTGTCCACACCGAGTTTGAAGCAGATCTTTGATGGAAATGATGAGTATTGGTGACCACTTTACTGTGTACAGTTATTATAATGCATGCATACAGACCTGAGCTTATATCTTAATTAGATCTTATAAAATATTGTTCATTCCAACTTGATTCTGTTCTTGAATATCTGCTGAATGTCCACACCGAGTTTGAAGCAGATCAGTTGTGGAAATTTTGAGTAGTAACCACTTTAATGTCTACTTATATTGTGAAGGCATGCATGTAGACGTTTCATTTTAAAAGGGAAATGTTAAAAACGCATTTACGTAGTGACATTTCATATTTTAGCTACTGTAGATTTAGTTGAATGTAATCTTATTATAACTAGTCAACAAAAATTAAACTAAAACTAAAAATTCAGATGACTAAATTATGACTAAAACTAAATTTCATTTTAGTCAAAAGACTGTAACTAAAACTAAATAAAAAAATTTGCTGTCAAAATTAACACTACCAGTTACAGTGGGGCAGAAAAGTATTTAGTCAGCCACTGACTGTGCAAGTTCTCCTACTTAGAAAGATGAAAGAGGTCTGTAATTTTCATCATAGGTACACTTCAACTATGAGAGACAAAATAAGAAAAAAAATCCAGAAAATCACATTGTAGGATTTTTAAAGAATTGAATTGTAAATCATGGTGGAAAATAAGTATTTGGTCACTAACAAACAAGCAAGATTTCCGGCTCTCACAGACCTGTAACTTCTTCTTTAAGGAGCTCTTCTGTCCTCCACTCATTACCTGCTATTAATGGCACCTGTCTGACCTCGTTATCTGTATAAAAGACACCTGTCCACAGCCTGAAACAGTCAAACTCCAAACTCAACCATGGCCAAGACTAAAGAGCTGTTGAAGGACACCAGGAAGAAAACTGTAGACCTGCACCAGGCTGGGAAGAGTGAATCTACAATAGGCAAGCAGGTTGGTGTGAATAAATCAATTGTGGGAACAATTGTAAGAAAATGGAAGACATACAAGACCATTGACAATTTCCCTCGATCTGGGGCCCCACGCAAAGATCTTGCGTGGGGCCCCAGATCGAGGGAAATTATCAATGGTCTTGTATGTGGGGTCAATATGATCATGAGAATGGTGAACAAAAATCCCAGAACTACATGGAGGTACCTGATGAATGACTTTTCGTCGCTCGGGCAACAAAGGAGTGGCTCCGTAAAAACCATTTCAAGGTCCTGGAGTGGCCTAGCCAGTCTCCAGACCTCAACCCCATAGAAAATTCGTGGAGGGAGTTGAAAGTCCATGTTGCCCAGCAACAGCCCCAAAACATCACATGGAGGAATGGGCCAAAATACCAACTACAGTGTGTGCAAACCTGGTGAAGACTTACAGGAAACATTTGTTCTCTGTCATTGCCAACAAAGGTTATGTCACAAAGTATTGAGTTGAACTTTTGTTATTGACCAAATACTTATTTTCCACCATAATTTACAATTAAATTCTTTAAAAATACTACAATGTGATTTCCTGGATTTATTTTTCTCATTTTGTCTCTCATAGTTGAAGTGTACCTGTGATGAAAATGAGAGACCTCTCTCACCTTTCTAAGTAGAAGAACTGACACAATCAGTGGCTGACTAAATATTTTTTTTTGCCCCACTGTACAAGTGTTTTACTGAATAGAATCCAAAATTAAGATCTGATACTGGTCACTTTGTTCTATGGTAGTTAATGGATGACTGAATTGAGATTAGTAGTTATATCTTAGTAATAGACTAAATTTGGATGGTTGTGACTTCAGAGCAATCTTTGCTCTGACCCCATTGTTGGGTCTTAACTTTCAATTGTTCAGCTCAATCATAAATGGATCTGAATAAAATCTGCTAAATGGTTAACAAAAGAGCCCCAAGTCAGGCTTTAATCAGGCTACTGTCCTCTAGTTGGGTTTATAGATAATGCAGTTTGAATTAAGGCTAGAAAGTATGGAAAAGTTATTGCTTCTTGGAAAGTGGTAGATCACTCCTTAGATCTCGACTAATAGTGTGTTGGTTCAAATTCTGACACTGCAATGGTGGCAATCTTGGGCAAGTTTAATTTTAAGTTGCTTTGAATAATATCGTCCTCCAAAGGTCTTACAGAAGAGTCAGACAGCCTAAAGTCAGAATCTTAATCTGGTCAGTATGCTCTATGAAAGTTCATGGATGAATGAATTAAAGTAGTTTCTCAGTGCTGAAGTCTCTGTACTACCTAATTGAGAGTTTGGGATTTTAAGCCTTGATGCTGGTGTTGGGCCTTGAGCAAGACTCTTAACATTCATCTGCTTATGCTGAACATACGTGAGAAGACTTTGAACAGACACTGAAAAGATTTTTAAAAGACTGAAGTCTGACACCCTCTCACATCTACAGAATGTTAGTCTAAGACTATGATTTTGCAAAGCCTGGGGATCTTGTCTGGTCACTAATTCCAAGATTGCAACTAGATTCCTTTAAGATTATTTCCCATCATGCTTTGTATTACATAGCACATATTGTAACATTTTGTATATACAGTACTGTGCAAACGTCTTGGGCCACCATTAGATTTGCCGTTTTAGCAATGATATAAAGACCATAAATGACAAATTGTGGACGATTGGACGCAAAAATTTCAAACTTGAATTTGTCACTCCATAATACCCTTTTGCACTGATCTTTTTTCCAATCTTTGTGAGTTTTAGCATATCTTAGCCTTTTCACCCTGTTCCACTTTCGAAAAAGTGGTTTCCTGCTGCTACCCTTCCAAGACCAGTCTTGATCAAGCTACTTCGAACTGTAGAAGGGTCAACTTGGTATCCAGATGAAGCTGCCAGATGCTGTTACTACTCAACTGTAAGGGTAGGTCACACGAAATACTTTCCACTGTAGCATAGAAGCTGTTTTTTCTGATTTTTTTAAAATGGCGCATACATTTTTTTTTATAAATATCTTGGGAATACCATATGTCCAAATATCCAAACACTATTTTAAAGTTCCTTTTGAGAATAAGCCAGAACATTTCTGTACTCACTTTGCTGCTTCTCGTTTGCTACTGGAGATGTTCATGTCACTGTTTGTAAGAGCCAAGTCTTACGATTTATGATACACAGTTGATTTATCAAAACTAGAAAAAGACTGACGTAAGACAGCTATCCTGACCACCTTACACCTGACGATTGAAATGATGCAATTGCAATGCAACTCCAGCAAGACTCTCATGACTTTATTCACATTTTGGAAATTTGTCTACAACAGTGAAATCACTTGAAAATAGTTTGATGTAAGGCTGGCATCATCAGTTTTATATTTCTCAGGATAACGTATTTGCTAAATGCTATGTGCATCATTTTGCTATGGAGTTTCTTCATTATTGTCTTTAGGTCCAGTAAGTTAACAGACACACATCTTACAGAAGTACTAGGCAACCCAAAGACAGACTCTAAACATGATTTATGGACGTTCATGGAAAATTGAATTGAATTAAGGTAGAAGGCCCAGTGGTTAGCTGACTGGATGAATAATTGCAAGATTGATTTCAAATCCTGACTCTGGGAAGGTGTGGATCTTGAGCCCTTGAGCAAGGCCCTTTACTTTCAGCTCATTCGTTCATTCATTCTTTTAACCACTTCATCCTGGATAGGGTCGCGGGAGAGCAGGTGCCTAGCCGGCAGCACAGGGTGCAAGGCAGGAACAACCCTAGGCAGGGCGCCAACCCGTCGTAGTGCACACACAGTCATACACATGCTCACACACTAGGGGCACTATAGAGACACCAATTAACCTAACAGAGGACTGTAGGAGAAAACCAGAGTACCTGGAGTAAACCCATGCAGACACACAGAGTATATGCAAACTCCAAACAGAAAGGATCCAGACCACTCCACCTAGGGACTGAACCCAGGATCTTCTCGCTGTGAGGCGACAGTGCTACCCATTGAGCCACCGTGCCACCTTGACATTCAACTGCTCAGCTGAATTTTACATTGCTATGGATGTAATCATCTGATAAAGTTCCTGCAGTCTTAATCTGGTCACTATGCTCTTAGGAATGCACAAATGAATGGGCCTTAACCTTTAGCTGCTCACCTCAATTTCAAATTGCTCAGGATAAGGCATCTGCTATAAGCTACAAGTGGAGAATGTATGTGACTATCTTTCAGTCCAGTCAGTTTACTGACAAAGGTCGTACAAAAGAGCCAGGCAACCTAAAGTCAGCCACTTAATCTGGTCACTATGCCCTGTGGAAGTTCTCGGATGACTGAATCGAGGTTAGAAAGAAGAGGCTCAGTGGTCGGGTATTTGGACTCCTAATCGAATGAGTTTAAATCCCAGCTCTACCAAGATCTCACTGATAGGCCTTGAGCAAGACCCTTAACCTTCAGCGGCACACCTCTATTTTAGAGTCGGTGTGGGTAAGGACTTTGTTGTGTGCTATAAATGTAGTAGGTATGTGCATAATTTAGCATTGGAGTGGCTAAATTGAGAGTCAATAAGCAATAGACTGCAGTCAGGTCTCTCTGGAGGTATGAGCAACAGTCAGCTCATGCATTTCACAAGTGTAATGTATGCGCGAGGGCACCGCAGAGAAATAGCTTAGTGAAGTGAATTTATTGATCAGAAGTCTGTAACAAAACCTCAGTGCTAAATCTGCAGTATTGCTTTGCTCCCTCCTCCAACAGAGCATTTAAAAAAGGCAGCTGGGGAATGCCTCTCCTTATGCGCACGCACACACACACAAAGCAAGGACCTACACATGGTCCACGCAGCAGGTGGAGAACAACCAGAGAACTGCCTCCTCCACCAATGTCACCTCTTCTCAAGGCCAGGCTTTTCAGCTGGGATGTGATTAGTGCCTGGGTCTCAAATGCCCCATTGCTTAAGTTCCTGCGAGCTTGGCAGGGCAGGGAAGCAAACATGCACATTTAGCACATTACCCAAATCTCTGGCATGCCATTGAAGACCTGCTGTTGTCTTCCCTGGATGTCTAATGACAGTTGTGAGGTCATTTGTTTTATGGTCCACATTCTCCGGGTGCATGTGTTACGTGGATTTGTGACTAGAAAGGACAAAATAGGCCAATTACATATTTTAATACGTAATATAGTCCACCAATCAAAAATGTCCAGCCACCAGCATCCTGTAGACAGCATTCTGTGAGCACTGATGAAGGATTAGATGATGACTAACACAAACTGTGCAACAACAGATGATCTGCTGTCTCTGACTTTACATCTACAAGGTGGAGCAATATGGTAGATGTGTCTAATAGAGTGCACAGTGAGTGGTCACAGTGTTTAAAAACTCCCGCAGCACTGCTGTGTCTGATCCAATCGTAAGAGCGCAACACACTTAACACACCACCACCACATTATGCCTCCAATGGCCTACTTGAAGAACTTTTATTAAATATGTCCAACAAAAAAGGAATTTCTTCATTTTCAAAAGCTTACATTGCCTGCCTGAGTTACACGAGAAACAAATTCCCTTTCTGCTGTTTTACAAGTAATCCTAAAGAGAAACGTGACCTATTTTCTTTGCTTGTCCTAATTTAAATTATTTAGTTTTCATGACAACTTTATTCATTTAAGATAGTTCACAAGGAGCAATGAAACAAAAAACAAGTTAAACACAAGTGAAGTGAGAAAGATTTGCAGTGATTCTCTGGGCAATGTCCTCCTGGGTCCTACTTGTGACATGTGCCACCTACCTAAATTGTTGCAGACAAAGTACACCACTTCATGGCAGTGGTATTCGTTAATAGCAGTGGGCTCATTCAGCAGGATAAGGAATGTGTAGGAACGGTTTGAGGAACATGATTATATGCGGGACTGTGGTTGTTTAGTGGTTAAGATACTGGATCATGGACCAGTAGATCCAGGGTTCAAATCCAAGGGTTCAAACTGCCATTGTTGGGTGCTTAACCCATTGTTGCTTTGATTGTAAGATCGTATCAGCTGTAAGTCACACTGCATAAGGACATCTGCTAAATGACTAAATGTAAATGACAAGAGTTCGGGGTGTTGACTTGGCCTCCAAATTTCCCAGATCTCAATCCTATCGAGCATCTGTGGAATGTGCTGAACAAACAAGTCTGATCCATGGAGGTCCCTCCTCACAACTTTACAGCTTATTTGATCTGCTGCTAAAGATGTGGTGAAACAGGACACCTTCAGAGGTCTTGTAGGGTCCATGGCTCTACGGGTCAGAGCCTTGGTGGCATGAAGTACAAAATATTAGGCAACTACTCAAGTATATTTGTACTTTTACTGGAGTAATATTTCACTAGTTTCACTTCATCCACCACTGTCAAATATGTACCCTTCATGGAGGGTCTCATCCCAATGACTATTTACTTTCAGGTCCTCTTACTAACCCACTACATCTCTTTTAACCACCTGTTCCAACCAGTGAGATACCAAAATAGTTCAGCATGCAATGTCAATATTCAAGTGGACTCTTTAGGATTAATGCTTTTTATATAGTACAATATAGAGATATTGTTTTCAGGTGGTTTACAGCATTGTACATGTTTACATAGCTTGAGACAGGGTTATTTTCATCATGTCTTATTGTGGATGAGAAAGATTTGCATAGAGGGTTCTGTTTGAGTTTTTATAAGCAGATGTTTCCTGATGAAATGAGAAGTTTAGGAAGAGAGGAGAAGAAAGAGATGTTTCACTTATGCTTCTTATTATATAGCTGCAACCCTCATGACCTTTAAGAAGCAAATTTTCGAAAATACATTAAGCATTATTTTCTTTACTACGCCCCAGTGTTTTGTTCCAGCAGTTGGATGTATACTAGTATTCCAGCCCCTTACCTCAAACATGTCACAAAAACCTCAACTGCTAGACTCTATATTGAAACAACACAGTTAGTGATGTGTATATGAACTGTGTAAGGGTATCAAAGCATAGTTCCTGTGTGTGTCCAAAAGGGTTGTGTAATTCTGTTTCTCATATGTAAAATGTAACTATTACACCCAATATTCAGATGAGTGATGGGTTTCATTACTGAATAGGGCGTGGGGACTACCCTTGCAAATTTTCTGACTGATAAGAACTCTCCTCCAGTGTTTCAGCAGAGCATGAACCTCCATCTCTGCTAGCGCTTTCTTATCGTCGAGAGTCAGCCTCTTAGCCAACATCATGGGTCTGGTAAGCTCCAATTTTTGTCAATACTAACTAAGGTTCCTGTTTCTATTATATCTGATATATACATATATCTTATATATGAAGTTCAAATAATACTAAGAGACATGCTAAACCTTTGTTTCACAGATGCTAAACTGTCTCAAACACACACAATTTTGCTTAACAGTTTGTGAATTCAGTTTTATGAGTTTTATGACTTAAACATCAGATTTTACGCAACACCCAAAAGTAGGTAAAGAGAACCCAATTAAAAAAATGACAGAAAATATATACTTGTTTTTTTTTTTTTGGGAGAAAAATCCTCCAACAATACATATCTGTGAGTGGCAAAACTATTAACTTGTAGGTATGGCAGTTAAATGTGAAATTAGAATCAGGTGCTTTCAATCAATGTGGTGACAATCAGGCATGAGTGTCTTTCTGTTGCATTTAAAGAACCGTGATCTATCAGCATATACGTTTCTGGAAGTGTATCATGGCATGAACAAATGAGCTTTCTGAGGATCTCAGAAAAAAAAGTTGGCAATGTTCGTCATGCTACAGAAGGTTACAAAACCATCTCCAAAGAGTTTGGACCCAACCAATCAGCAGCCAGAGTAACACTGCACACTTGGATGAACACAGAACAACAATGGTGTGAATGGCAGGGTTGCAAAGAGAAATACTTTGCTCTCCACAAAGGACATTGATGCCAGTTATATTGCCCAAGGACTACCCAGAATGCTATAGGAAAACATTTTGTGGATGGAGAGACCAAAATAGAACTTATCAATGAGAAAGTGTTTTATCTGGACTAAAAAGTACACTGCATTACTATTGCATTACATATATAAGTAACTTATTTCATAAACATGGCGATGGTGGCATCATGGTTCGAGCCTGTTTTGCTGCAGCTGGGCCAGGATGGCTTGCCATCATTGATGGAATAATGAATTTTCAATTATACAAGTAAATTCTAAAGGAGAACCATGAACTGCATATCAAGATGTTGTGGGTCATGCAGCAAGACAGTGACCCTAAGCACACAAGTTGTTCTGTTCGAAAATGGTTATACAGTGGTGTGAAAAAGTGTCTTTTTTTGTATGTGTCACACTTAAGTGTTTCAGAACATCAAACTAATTTAAATATTAGTGAAAGACAACACAAGTAAACACAAAATGCAGTTATTAAATGAAGGCGTTTATTATTAATGGAGAAAAAAATCCAACACCCCCCCCCCCCCCCCCCCCCCCCCCCCCCCAAAAAAAACATATCTTAAATATGGTTTATCACACCTGAGTTTGCTGTCTCTAGCCACACCTAGGCCTGATTATTGCCACACCTGTTCTTAGTCAGGACATCACTTAAATAGGACCTGCCTGACAAAGTGAAATACACCACAAGATCCTTAAAAGACTGTGGTAGCCTAGCGGATAAGGTACTGGAATATGGACCAGAAGGTCCAGGGTTCAAATCCCACCTCTGCCAAGCTGCCACTGTTGGGTCCTTGAGCAAGGCCCTTAACCCACAATTGCTTGGATTGTAAGACTGTATCAACTGTAAGTCGCTCTGGATAAGGGCGTCTGCTAAATGCTGTAAATGTAATGTAAAAGCTACACATCATGCCGAGGTCCAAAGAAGTTCAGGAACAATTAAACATATTGAATTTTGTGTTTACGTGCATTATCTTTGACTAATATTTAAATTGGTTTGATGTTAGGAAACACTTAAGTGTGTCAAACATGCAAAAAAATAGAAAACCAGGAAGGGGGCAAACACTTTTTCACACCACTGTAGAAGACTAGTTAATGTTTTGCAATGGCTGAGTCAAAGTACTGACCTTAATCCAGTAGAAATGCCCACCAACACCCAAGAGTTGAAACTGTTTTGTATAAAGTAATGAGCTAAAATTCCTCCAAGCTGGTGTGCAGGACTGCTCAACAGTTAATGCAAATGCTTAGGTGCGGTTATTATTGCGCAAGGAGATCACACCAGATACTGACAACAGATGTTCACATAATTTTGCCACTAACAGATATGTAATAATTGGCCGATTTTCCTGAAAAAAGTCAATGACCAAGTATAATATATTTATAAAGTGTTTCTTTGGGTTCTCTTTATCTACTTTTAGGTCTTGTTTGAAAATCTGATGATGTTTTAGGTCATATTTATGCAGAAATATAGAACATTCTAAAGGGTTCACAAATCTACAAGCACCACTAAAGGGCTAGAAAACCATTCAAATCCCTTTGTATGTCGATTCCGTTAGATGCTGTCTAATAACATCCAATGAAGACAGTGTGTTTTTGATATTTGTATGTTTATGTTGTTGTCTCTGTCTGCAAATATATTTTGTGCTCGGGTTGTGTAGCATTCTAATACACTAGGCCACCACCTCAGGAGGTGCTTTCTGGCCTAATCGGGTATCGTATACAGGCTGATCTGTCTGTGCGGGAAAGGATGCCAGTTGGGGCAACAGCGACCTTTGACCAGCCCTGGAGTGGCATCCCATCCAGGGCATGCTGATACCTGTGGCTTGAGTTCTTTGGGGATAAGTGCAAGAGCCACTATTAACCATGAACAGGGAAAATGTGGTTAAAAATTTGTACAGATCTGTTATTATTTTACAAGGTGACCTCACAGCAGAATGCTGTACTAACTAACTGATCTAATCTTCATCCTCAGCTATTGTCAGTTGACTCTTCATATGCCGTACACTGCAGTGTATGCAGTGGATAAGAATATTTAAATTTAATGTAGTTTTGTTTAAGACGTTATTGTGATATTGTTGATTTTGTAGTTTGCATAACAGAAGATAAGTACAATTGTTTTACAGGTGCTCTGAATGTATGCAGCATTTGTATATGCCAACAGACTTTTAACAAAAAAATAGAGTTTTTAATCCATTTATTGACATTGAAACCTGCTCGTATTAACTTTCAATTCATCTTACTTCATGAAGCTTGACCACAGCAACGAAATTATTTCTTCCTAAAGAGCAACGATTTCACTTCATGTCATTCTTCAACAAATATTCATTGTGAATTAGTAGTTGCTTCCACATTTAGAATGAGTACAGCCATTTAACCTGTGACTAATCTTGCAGTGCTTCTATGCTTCAAAGTGTAAAAATTGTGTAAAAGCTGTAAATGACAGCTGGTCAAAAAGTCCAGTGTTATCAGACCTCAATTAAAAATACAAATATCAATACAAAGAAAATAAGGTTAATTCTTATCAAAACAATACTAATGTTGTAACTTTCAGTCACATCTTTCATGTGTCTTTTCCTCAATAAATAAGATTTAGTTCAACTAGATTGAGGTGTGTCTGTGCTGGAATTGATCAGATACTGAAATGGAATTGCTGCCGTACATGTAGTAGATATGTTGACTTTAAGAAAATTTGGAGGGATCTGTCAATTAAAACATTCACATCAATCAATCATATTTGTGTAGTAGCGTTATCAATTAATAACCCTACACAGCCACAGTGGAAGGTCTAAGCTTTAACAGAGTGCATTTATTCGTTTTTAATATTTCACGGCTGCTTTCATCACCTTGTTTTCTGCAGCACTGCAACATCTCTGATGGAAAGCTGCAGAGGCATCACCATTACCAGAAAAGCACCTTTTCAATGCAAAATCTTCATTTTATTAGGACCTTTTATTAGAAACATGTGCAAGCATGTGCAAGCTGTTATCTCCTGTACCAGACATGATGTTAACCGCACAGTGAATTTGTGAAGCATGTGCAAAGCCGCATAAGATATTTACAAGGATTGTGCTCTAGTCTATTTAAATCCATGGTATTAACAGATAGTATTAAGCTAAATGCATACAAAATCATTATTATATTTATGCTTTCGGTTAGGTGGTTACTGTATCAAACCCTAAACCTTAAATTTGAACTTAATCTATTTAAAAAAAAATTTCAGTGTTGTTTTTAAAAGATTTCTTTTTATTTCATTTAAAGCGAAATTAAATTATTACATTTTTTATGAGTAAAATTTTTAGATGTTTTCATTTCGCTGGCAAAGTGCGAAAGTTTAATCAATATTCAATATTGTTTTATATTCTCCATTTTATTATACTCATCTCTTAATATTGCTCTAAAAGATTAGTGTACATATTCTTCTATTTTAATTAATATATTTTTCAATTTGTTCTCTTTGTTAATATTTATTTAGCTTCTGTTTATTAAACTATTACTGTCAATTATTATTTAGATAACTTACTTTAATTCTTATATGTAATCATCTAAGCCTCCTTTTTGAGTCTTGGTCCTCACAAGGTTTCTTCCTTGGATTGGCCTTAGATATTAGAAGATATAATATAAATATAAAATTTAAAGCTGCTTTGAGACAATGCTCCACTGTAAAATGTGCTATAGAAATAAACTATGTCTGTATGTAAATTGTGACACTGTGTAATGCATACTTTTTTTTTAACTGTTTCTGAATGTTGCTGTCCTACAGCAAGTAAAATTCCAATATATTGTGTGTCGGTGCATCTCTGATCACATACTGTATGGGTAAATAAAGTGTGTTCTGACTGATTTTTTTAGCATAATTCACACCCAAAGCTCTACCCTGGAGATATTCTTGAATTCCCACGAAACAAATACTTCTCACAGTTTGGAGTCTACTATGGAGAAAGAGATGGCGTTCCATATGTTGCACATTTGACATGCAGAGGTAAGTGGTGTATACATATTATAAATAAAATGATAGTTTGTCAATATTGAAATTGATCGTTCCACGTTTCAGACTCCGAGACAAAGCTCCTCATCTTCGGTCGGGCCATGAACGCCTCTCTAAAGCTGGATCCGCTTGACGTAGTTGGGAAAAAGTACAAAGTGAATAATTACCTGGATGAAAAACATCCACCTCGAGACTTCTACTCCCACATCAAACAAGAGATCGATGACACCATGTCAAAATCCATCACCTTTGACATCCTGTTTCATAACAGTGAACACCAGGCAACTCAGCTACGCTACGGAGTCAAAAAGTCAGAGCAAGTAAGAAATGTCAGCTACCAAACTAGTTCAAACTGTAGTCTAACGGTAAAAAACCCAAACAAAAGAAACCTAGGAAGTGCAGGTATGCGCCAGTTAACATTTGCATTACATTCTGCGAAACAGGACATGGACCAAAGAGAACACTGATGAGACATTACCATAGACATGTAGTAGTTTAGATACTTTGCACATAGTGTTTTATTTTAAACAATAATATTAATTAAAACACAATATGAAAACATTTAGAACAGTACTGCACTGTACAATACAGTCATTCTTATATTTGTATCTTTTATAAAGTCTTACCAATAATGAAAACGAGAGAGACATTAGAATGTTGTTTTCTGCCTTCAAGACTGTGACTCGCTGTTCTGTCAGCAGGTGTTGCAAGGGTTCATTTAGTATTAATATGTCAATATGAAATATATATATATATTAGTGGTGCTTGAAAGTTTGTGAACCCTTTAGAATTTTCTATATTTCTGCATAAATATGACCTAAAACATCATCAGATTTTCCTAAAAGTAGATCAAGATAACCCAATTATTTTTAATTATTATACTTGGTCATTTATTTTTTGAGGAGAATGATCCAATATTGCATATTAGTCAGTGGCAAAAGTATGTGAACCTCTAGGATTAGCAGTTAATTTGAAGGTGAAATTAGAGTCAGGTGTTTTCAATCAATGGGATGACAATCAGGTGTGAGTGAGCACCCTGTTTTATGTAAAGAACAGGGCTCTATCAAAGTCTGCTCTTCAAAACATGTTTGTGGAAGTGTATCATGGCACGAACAAAGTAAATTTATGATGACCTCAGATAAAGAGTTGTTGAAGCTCATCAGGCTGGAAAAGGTTACAAATCCATATCTAAATAGTTTGGACTCCACCAATCCACAGTCAGACAGATTGTGTACAAATGGAGGAAATTCAAGATCATTGTTACCGTCCCCAGGAGTGGTCGACCAACAAAGATCACTCCAAGAGCAAGGCGTGTAATAGTTGGCGAGGTCACAAAGGACCCCAGGGTAACTTGTAAGCAACGGAAGGCCTCTCTCACATTGTCGAATGTTAATGTTCATGAGTCCACCACCAGAAGAACACTGAACAACAATGCTCTCCAAAAAAACATTGCTGCTCGTCTGCAGTTTGCTAAAGATCATGTGGACAAGCCAGAAGGCTATTGGAAGAATGTTTTGTGGACGGATGAAGTTGAAGCTGTTCTGTATGGAGGAATGGGCTAAAATTCTTCCAAGCCGGTGTGCAGGACTGATCAACAGTTACAGGAAACGTCAGTATCATAGCAGATACTGAAAGCAAAGGTTCACATACTTTTGCCACTCACTAATATGTAATATTGGATCATTTTCCTCAATAAATAAATGACCAAGTATAATATTTTGTCTCATTTGTTTAACTGGGTTCTCTTTATCTACTTTTAGGACTTGTGTGAAAATCTGATGATGTTTTAGGTCATATTTATGCAGAAATATAGAAAATTCTAAAGGGTTCACAAACTTTCAAGCACTACTGCATATATTTGTTTCATTTAAACTAAAGGCATTAATTGAGATAGTAGTAAACTAAATATATAAAAAAACATCATTTATAGGGTAATTTGTTTTAGAAGGTAACAAAACCTTAGCCCCTGAATTTTAACTTGCAAAAACAGTACTTAAATTTTTTTGCCCCGTGTTTCATTTAGGCTTTTCCTGCTTTGGGTCACTATCCCTGAAAAAAATTGTGAGTAAAAACATGGAGTTTTAATCCATAACCTTTGTTTAGCCACAACCCTGCATTTTAGACCAGGATGTGAGATGCACCCCTGTACCCCATGGCCACCTAGTAAATAGTTAGATCCCATCTCCTGACACATTTAGTAAAGTATTGGAAAATGAAAAATATTTCAAAACAGTATTAATATTCAATATGCAAACGTACTTTACATTTACTAAATAAGTCAACCTTAGACTTGGTACTGTATAAAAAAGTACAAAGACTCTGGGTAAACAACTATACAAATTTCATAATGTTTTCAACTCTCACTCTGAAGCAGCTAGGTAGAATGGTCCATAGTTATTGGACGTTTGCTAGATAATTGCATGGTAAGGAACCGTTCATATTTAGATCTTACATTAAAAATGAAGCATCTCCACATTTAATATCAGTGGGACTGGCGTCACTTAATGTCTTCAGTGTTATTACTGTTGTTGTCAAATGTTTTTCTCATGTTGCTTCCAGATTGAGAAGGTCTATGCGATGATTGTCCAAACCTGGCGTGAGCCGTTTGAGAAGAAAAAGCTGTAAACAAACCTTCACGTCTCCACTTGAGGGCAGGAACGAGACATGCAATGCTGGAGGCCGTTTGCTTTTGGAGAACATTCCTTGTGAAATCTGTGATTGTATTCAATTTCAAATCATGAACTGAGGTCAGTGGGATGGCTAATGCCATTGACTAAAAGGACTAACAGATATATACATTAGATATAAAAACAGCATTCATTTCCCATGCCTAAGCCCCCTAATTGCAAACAATCACCTAATTAGGTTACATGCAGACTAATTATTTTAAATACATATCATTATTAAGGCCACAATCATAATGACTGTAATTCCATCTGACTTTTCTGTTCTTTTTCTTTGCAAAAATTAGCTTATGTATACAGTATATCATATGAGCTTCTTGCATATTAAAACAGACACTTTTTTTATTGCGAATTACTGTAGTAAGTTTCATTACTGTTGTTTGTCTGTTGTATACGAAGCAGAGACATTGTAAATATTTTCATTGTAATGAACAAAATTTGAATTGCTATAAAATTTAACATTTAAGAATCAGCAGTGAGAGATTTGCAAAACCTGTTGTCTCCTGACTGAATTATTGCTCCAATTGCACCTGCGAGAGAACATCAGCCAGCACCTAACTGAATTACTATTTAGTTCTCATATGCCTTGGGGGGATTAAAATAATGAAAACATAGTATGAAGAGAAGTTTTGATAATGCTAACATTTCAATTCAGAGTAATATGCAGTTTATTATTTCTTTTCATACACCATTGTTTCTCACTTATACATTTCTCGCAGTTTAGTCTACAAGTTATTTCAGACCAAACATTAAGTCTAAACAATGCAATTTGAAAGCCACTTGCTCCCAAAACAATATTCTCTGCCTTATCATGGTGTATTGAGGACAATAATTAACCATAGTTATCAACTGCGTCGTGTTTTGGTTTTAAGTCTTACATTTTTGCAATCAAAATGAAACCAACAGTAACTATTAAACCTAATTAACATATGTCAGGTCCAGGGCGTCATCACACCCACTAAAATCACAGCGGTAAAAAGTCAGTGTTGTCCTTGATTGCTGAGCAGAACTACAGAACATGCATATTCGTTACAGGCACTACATTTCCCATAATGGCCCAGCATCTTTCCAAAATCAATCAGAGCCAGTTTCTTTCATTTTTTTTCTCGTGGAGTAATGGACATCTGCAAATATTTAAAAGAAAGTCAGCCATGCTGCAGATAAGGTAGTTGTTTTCGTTATACATTTATCCATTGTACAGGCGGTCCTCGACTTACGACGACGATCCGTTCCTAGGTGGCGTCGTAAACCGATTTTCGGTGTAAGTTGGAACATACGTACATACTGTACGTAAATAACATACTGTAAGCACTTATCCTATCCTAACACCTATCCTAACACAGTAATTATCAAAAAACGAGCCGCGTAACCATGTATTCTTCCGCCGCGCACACCAAACACGAAGTTCACGGTACGACGTTTACGCCGCAAAACCACTTAAGCTTTATACAGTAAATGGGAGATGTGTCGTAACCACGAAACACCGTAACTCGGGACTGACGTAACCCGAGGACCACCTGTATTTGGTTCTTCAATTCTCATCCATTTCAGAATAACATCCACTTTAGTGTTAAATTGCTTAATCCATTTAGTGTATAACAGGATTATTTTTTTATGCACAGTTGTGCCCCTACGACTGAATGGCAATCAACGCTCCTTATCAGGTCTGTCAAAATGTTTAAGCCACAAATATGTGGAAGGCGGAATCCTTCTCATTTGTATTATTCCGTATGGGACACTTCCTACCCCTTTCTTCATCTTCAAAACCATCCTACTTTCAATTATGTCAGCATGTTACTGGAATTCCTGTTTGGTATTCCAGTCTGCACAGAGCAACAGACTAAGCTCACAGTGTTGGCCTACCATTTTTGCCAGTGCACAGGCTTGTAGGGTTGCTGTTGAAATGAAATCACCATTCTTATCAGTAGTGGGTTAGCCTGTTGGACTGCTGTACTACCTGAACACCACATAAAATTAATACTTACCAATAGGAGTGATGTAGATGGTTTACTGAGAATGCCATCTGCATCCACCATGTTACACTCATATACAGGACACTTGCTAAGCAAGGATTTTTCAAATTATCGTCTGTTGTAGGATATGCATTTGGTTAGCATGTTAGGGTATGAAAATAATCCATATGTTACAGTGGAAATGCAGCTAGCATGAGTTCACACATCGAGATTCAAATTCATGTGTACTGTATATCATGTTTAACAACAGACTTGGTCACAAAACAGTCGCCAGAGGTAAAATTGACAAGGAAAAAGTCTCCAAAACACAGAACTAAGGACCCTTGAGAGGAACCCTGAGAGAGCATTCTGTAGGTGAGACCGGGCAACAAGATTACATTTCATGTGTTGTTATCCATGCTGATATAAACGAACAAGGTTACATCAATACTAGCCATGTTTACCACCGGCCAATTTAGAGTGACCAATTAACCTAACACATGTTTTTGGAATGTGGGAGTAAATCGGAGCACTCGGAGTAAACCCATGGAGACACAGAGAGGACATGCAAACTCTACACTCCATGCTGTAGTCTGAGGTCGGGATTGAACCGGGGATCTCTAGGGTGACCATGCTAACTCCATGCGCCACTGTGCTGTCCTAAAGGATATCAAGCACATGTGTAAGACGGATGTAAGATGTTTATTGTTGTAAATGTAGTTTTGAAAGAGTAAGACAAATTTGATTGGTCTGTAACAGTTTTGTAATGGCAGTGGAACTCTCTGGGTGTCCAGGTGAGACAGTCATTCCTATAGTGCGGCTGAAGAATCAACAGCCTGCCCTATTATTGTTATCCATATATTGGATCAAATCCTCTATTTCACCTCGGGTTTAGGGTGAAATTAATGAAAGGATTCAGGACTCGTCATGAACCTTTCAGCTGAGACTGGAATCAAGCCTTAGTAAATGCCAAGTAATGAACACTATAAACTAGAGGAGACAGAGAAAGGATTTGGAGCAGTGACATTTCAAGTGTAATTGATAATTGATCTTCCTGGTTAGTGATGTGGCTTGACTAATCAGTCACAGGAGGTTTAAGGTAACGTACAGCCTGATTTGAGTGCTGTTCTTTTTGTCTACTTCTTGGTTTCTCCAAAAGTTGTTTTAGCATTTCATAATATAGATACCCTCCATTCATTTTTGTTCAAGCAAGCCACTCTGCAAATACTCTGGCTTACATTCAAGTTTTCTGCTCTTCTTCCAACTTAAACATCTTGCTCAGTCTCTGTGCTTGACTGAAACCTGGTTTCTGCTTCTGCTCAGTGCTCTTTTCTCAGTTGCTGCTTCTGTCTCAGCCCACGTGTCTAATCACATGTCAGGTTCAGTTCTCATATCCAACCCTGTGACAGTCTCAATCCCAGCCTCTAACTCAGTGTCACGCTCTGTGTCAGTCCAAGAATACGTGCAATATTCCCATGTCAGTCTCAGCTCAAGAGTCTGACCCGAGCTCTGTCTCAGACCATGTGATTAAGATTCTGTTCATCTCAATCTCTGATATTATCTATCTCTGAACATTAACCCTAGAATAATGTTCAGACCCTGAGCCTTTCCTTTTACTGACTTAGATGCAGCTCTGAGTACTTCCTGGATAAGTGTGGCAGGTAATCCCCTGGTTTTGTCACCCCAACCTCTGGCTCTCCTCCTTAGGCTATGCTCCTTCCCTCCTTCCCTTAGTTTCAGGCTTAGTTTCTTCCACAGTATTAGTCTCAGGCCTTTCTCTTTCTGTACAGTCAATCCCAGATTCTGCTCCTTCCCTGGCACCAGCCTCAAACTATCTCTTTCCTGTGGTCGTTTTCAGACTTTGATCCTCAACATTGCCAGTCCCAGACTGTTCTGCTTCCCTGATTCCAATCTCCGTCACTGCTTCTTCCTGTAAATCAATCTCAGCCTCGGCTCATTCCCCATGGTCAGTTCCACCCTTTGCTTCTTCCCTTCTATTCAGTGTCAGTCTGCGCTTCTTCCTTAATCTTATTCTTAAACTGTACTCCTTCCCCATAGCCAGTCTATGCTTCCTCCCAGGTATCAATCACAAGCTCTGCTTTCTCTCTGGTATCAAACGTCGCCTGTGTGTCTTTCATGATGTCAGGCTCTTCTGCTTCCAGCATCCAGTCCCACACTTTGCTCTTTCCATGACGTCGACAGCACGCTGTCTTTCTTCCCCGGTGCCACTCTCAGACTTTGTCATTTCCCTTTTCTCAATAATACACTTTCTATGTGCTGTTAAACTTAGACTCTGGTCCTTCACTGGAATTTAAATCAGGTTCTGAACCTTCTCCATGATCAAGCTCAGGCTTTGCCTTTACCATGCTGTTAGTTTCAGGCTTCGCTTCCTCCCCAGACTCAGACACACTGCCTGATCAAGTTCATCCAGACCCCATGTTGGTGTCTCCTCTTGGTCTTTATCCTTCTTTGTGTCATACCCCTCTGCACCCCAGTTCTATAACAGGTAATCTAGACTTTCTGACCATTAATATAGTGGCACCATCTGGTGATTTGGAGGGTGCATTACATCTGCCTGTGCAGAAACAAGTTCTCCTCCAGCTTAATTTTTCATGCTGTCTACTTCAATGTTTCCATAGACTCAGAAACATATTTTGAGTAAGGAGTGTTTGGGGTGGTTGTGTGTGTGAATGAATGTGTGTGACAAAAAAGCCTGATCTTTAGTGTTAAGTACGTGTTTCTGCCATGTGCATTTGTGATATAGGCCTATCATGCTGGTGCAAATCATGTGTAAGAGTGACCTGAGTGGGCTGAGCCACTTCTCAGCATTACGCTTGTTCACTCTGACTAATAATGGTTCTGAACAGGGTTGAAAATCCGTCTATCAGTGTATAGACTGTGTAATAAAGGATGAATGTGAGATTTTTTTTCTCTTTTTGCTGGTTTTACTTTCACAAGGATGCAACGTTATACAAAAGTTAATTGCTATAGAGAAATGCAATATCCAAACACACGTTTCTGTATTTTTTTACAGTTGCAGGCATTTTTCAGCCATACTGCAGCAGCTCTGCTTTTCGCAGTTATGATTGTTTCTCTAGTTCCAGCCTCAGTCATTCATTATTTGCATGTTTTCCTAGTTTGTTCACACCTTATTTGAATGGTCCAGGTCTTATTTGTATTGAATGTTTTCCCAAAGTGTTTTATGTATCCTGTAGGTCGAAGTCTTACTTGTTGAATGTAGTCCCTTGCCTTGTTTTCTTGTTTCCTGACATTCACAGTCTTGTCATGTAGTTACCAGCTTTGACCTCTTATTGCTCATTTTCGACCTTTGTTATGGATTTATCAATGCTCTGACCCTGCAACAGATATTGTCATTGATTTTTGGAAAGCCCATAACAAAAACCTAGCATGCATTCTTCTCTCACTGGCTCTCTCTGACTTTATTTCAAGAGGATTTGGACAGACATATATAATATGACTAAATTAAAGAAAGCTCAATCGTGTAAGTCTGATCAGCAGATTCAGGTCCTCTGCTGCTCCTAAGGAAGGTTCTAACAGTTACTAAATGAAAATTATAACGTACTGTTACAAACTGTACTGTAAATAACTAATTAACAATTCAGTATATAGAGTACATGGAAACCATAAGCGTTTGTGCTGTTGTCTTATTATAACTGCTGATGTAAGGTGCTTTATCAAAGCTTTATATACTGATTATTCCATTTGAAGTGTCATTCAAACTAAACAGGCACTTCATAATCATTTGCATAAATTTCCTAACTATGTTAAATCTCATTGCCATGTTGCAATTTATGAAAGTTAATTGGTTCCGACACAGTCACAGTGCCAGTGCATTTATGAGCCCTCACCTCTAATGAACTTTCAGTAATGCAGCTGTCTTACTTTATTAAGTGTGTCACTTCACAAAGCCATAATCTTTAGATCAATATAACGCTTAATCTCAACAAGTCTTCTCATCAAGTCAGCTTTATTATATGCCAATCAGTGACAAAAACCGATGATGCATTAAAAAAGACACAGTCAATCAAAGATAAACACCAAGTGAGAAATCGGCTTTTTACAGTCTACCATTTTATTAGCGGCTAAGACTCTACCCATATATTAGTTATATTTTTTAGGAAATTGTTTCCAAATAAATCAGAAAAATGCAAATTTGGGCAATTCAGTATATGGATTAAACAGGGCTGTCAAAATTAATGCGTTAATAATTTGTCAACAAAATAATAAAAAATAAATTGGTTACCTTGTGCTAACTAGGAGGGCAAGGTACAATGGGAGGATGGCCCTGTCTTCAGGCCCTCACACTGGAACACTTCAGAGATGCCGATATCTAGGGCATGTCTTTGGAATGTTGGAAGTAACCTATGGAGATATAGGGAAAACACACACACATGCAGCGGCTGGGACTGGAACCCAGGTTTCTACAGCTGTGAGGCAACTGAGCTAACCACTGCACCACTGTGTCACTCCTACCAGTTCAGACCAGCATGAAACTGATACATTTCAAATTATAGAACTGGTTAATAAGGCATACCTACATGAGTTGCTACTTGACATTACCACTCTCACCTCTTGATCATTTAGCTGGAGGATATAAGGAGCCTTAGGGCTCAGGTGGCTAAGACACCAAATCAAACAGGGTTATTCCCTGCAGCACTTCCTTACCAAAAGTGAGTGAGGTGTGGGGAAAAAAGGGGTGCACAGAAGGGAACAAACAGGATATAAGAAGTATTACCAGTTCACCAACTATGTGCACTTCATGTGTACAGACATGTATTTACATAGTAGATATTTACACTGCCTGTACAAGGGGGAAACCGAAGCAAGAACACATTTTCAGCTGAATGGGAAATGATGTGGATAGTGGGTTTGGGCCTTCCAATATGTTTAATGTATTCAGGAACTGCCAGGCAATTTCGAGTTGTAAAAAGCAATTTACTAATATTTTTGTTAGTAAAATCTCAGCTGACTGGTTCCTTTACGAATTTTGCCACTCTAAGTTCTGTGTAGCAGCAACACGTTTGAATTATATGTAAAACATAACAGGAATGATATCAAGGGAATGCAGATGGTAAGATCTTTTTCTCGCCTTGTCTGTCTGAGTAATTGAGTATCGTGCAGGGCATTGTTTGGCATCAGCAGAGCTTTATGTAGATGTCTTAACAGCTTTGTATTGGTATGATATTTGATATCAAAGCCTGACGAAATGAAATCTGAAGTGTAAGACCTGGGAATTGATTTATTTTCCACTTCACTTATTATTCTTAATTGGTACGCTTACTTTGTACTTGGCCTTTCTGAACATGCGATGATGTATGCTTCAGCAGCAGCAAATGAAAAGAATATTCTGTTAATCGCATCTTCATTTCTTGACCATGTAAGGCAACCGTAGTTATGGACTGTGCCGAAAAATCTTCATAAAATCTTTCTTCCTCTTGTCATAATATGACATGAAATAATTATTGACAAAAAATGAACATGCAAATGAGTATGTGACATCATCTGGTGACTTCTAGTGACTTTTTGAGAATTCTTTAGCTGCTTCCCCCTGTAAAGAGCTGGCAAAACAGCTACTACAGGCAGCAGTTTGAATTTACACACATCGGCAGCAGCACTGCAGCAGGTGGCTTGTGTGTGAATTGGTAGGCAGTATAAGATTTGGTATGACAACACAAAGATCATTATTCCATTTCCTGTAAGAACTGCTGATGTAACCTGGTACAGAGCCTGGAGTAAAGGCAATTATGTGAAATGTTAAATACTCTGTCCATGATGAACGCTAGGCTATTTCATTCACATCTGGTTCAGGTGGTTTAACTAATATTTAACACATATAAAATACAAAGTAGATTCCAAAAATTGTGAATAAAAACTGAATGCAATGATGAGGAGAGGGCAAATGTCAATATTTTATTCGTAATAGAACATAGATGACAGATCAAAAGTTTAATCTGAGTAAATGTAACATTTTAAAGGAAAAATATGTTGATTCAAAATTACAGTGTCAACAAATCCCAAAAAAGTTGGGACAAGTAGCAATAAGTGGCTGGAAAAAGGAAATTGAGCATATAACGAACAGCTGGAAGACCAATTAACACTAATTAGGTCAATAACATAGGTGCATAACATCATCAAAAGATTCAGAGACTCTGGAACAATCGCTGTGCGTAATGGTCAAGGCCGTAAAACTCTACTGGATGCTCGTGATCTCCGGGCCCTTAAACGTCACTGCACCTCAAACAGGAATGCCACTGTCAAGGAAATAACAGAATGGGCTCAGGAATACTTCCAGAAAGCATTGTCAGTGAACACAATCCACCGTGCCATCCGCCGTTGCCAGCTGAAACTCTACAGTGCGAAGAGGCAGCCATTTCTAAGCAAGCCCCACGAGCTCAGATGTTTGCACTGGGCCAGGGGTCATTTAAAATGGAGTGTGGCAAAATGGAAGACTGTTCTGTGGTCAGATGAGTCACGATTTGAAGTTCTTTATGGAACACTGGGACGCCATGTCATCTGGACCAGAGAGGACAAGGATAACCCAAGTTGTTATCAACGCTCCGTTCAGAAGCCTGCATCACTGATGGTATGGGGTTGCATGAGTGCTTGTGGCATGGGCAGCTTGCATGTCTGGAAAGGCACCATTAATGCAGAGAACTATGTTCAGGTTCTAGAACAACATATGCTCCCATCTAGACGACATCTCTTTCAGGGAAGACCCTGCATATTTCAACAAGATAATGCCAGACCACATTCTGCAGCAATCACAACACATTCATGGCTACGTAGAGGAAGGATCCGGGTACTGAAATGGCCAGCCTGCAGTCCAGATCTTTCACCTATAGAGAACATTTGGCGCATCATAAAAGAGGAAGGTGCGACAAAGAAGGCCCAAGACGAGATCGGATTGAACAGTTAGAGGCCTGTATTAGACATGAATGGGAGAGCATTCCTATTTCTAAACTTGAGAAACTGGTCTCCTCTGTCCCCAGACGTCTGTTTGAGTGGTTGTAAGAAGAAGGGGGGATGCCACACAGTGGTAAAAAATGGCCTGTCCCAACTTTTTTGGGATTTGTTGATGCCATGAAATTTTGAAACAACATATTTTTCCCTTAAAATGATACATTCTCTCAGTTTAAACTTTTGATCTGTGATGTGTGTTCTATTCTGGATGAAATATTAGATGTTGGCACCTCCACATCATTGCATTCAGTTTTTATTCACAATTTGTTTAGTGTCCCAACTTTTTTGGAATCCGGTTTGTAAAAAGCAGGTCTCTTTCTGTGTGCAGTACCTTGCACCATTATATTAGATATACCATTGTTAGCAATAGTATAATGACCATATATAATGGTTTCACAGCATCTTTGTTAAAATACAACCACAGAAAATACAGGAAAATGGTATGCAGTATTCAAGCTTCTATAGGCTACAGTAACAATTATGTGTGACCTCCCCTTACACTTGAGCAATAGCAGCATCTGGCAGCTTCACTGTGATGCCAAGTTGACCCTTCAACATTCAGAAGAAGCTTGATCAAGAAATACATTTTCGGAAGGGTAGCAGCCAAGAAACCCCACTTTTAGGAAGGGGAACAGCTTGAAAAGCCTAATATATGCTAAAGCTCAGAAAGATTGGAATGAAGATCAGTGGAAAAGATTATTTTGGCGTGACAAATTCAAGTTTGAATTGTTTGGCTTCAGTTGTTGACAATTTGTTATATATGGTCATTATACCATAAAACTGCAAATCTAATGGTGTCCTAAGACTTTTGCACAGTACTGTATGTAATGTTTATATGTGTCATTTTGCTAACCCCCTAATCCCCCTGAACCCTGATCTTCAGTTACTTGCTAAATTAGAATTCCTTCTTTGTTGCTATCAGTAGTAGTTGTTCACTGTGTCTATGATTCTGTACAGAATTCAAGTTGGACATGCCAGTCAGTTTTTGACCAAAGGGCACTTAGCTGGGTAATGGTTTGATGAGCACAGTAGAGCATAGTGTTTGATGGGCATCTGTTCTGAATTAGAATGGTGTGGCACTTGTGCGTGTTAATTATGCACCAGTTCAGCTTGATTACTGATTTGCCAACCAGGACGGTAAAACTCAAGCAACTCCTTCTGTCCTTCCCTTTACTGTATTTAACTTTGCCTAATAATGCAGCAGACAAAGAGCACTGTTTCCAGCGCCACCTCTGCCCCTTCTCTGCCCATTCTCCTCACTTGATTAAAATGAGGCAGGCCGGGGTCACACTAATCAACTTGCCATAACAAAAAGACAGCGCTATACTGCTTTCTATGACTGGCTCTAATCAAAGCTACGTGTCAGGAAATGACAGCTAGCGCCTTGTTTCTAATCTTGATAACAGGGGACGCTTTGAATGGGCTGATTGTGGCCTGTTCTCTGAAGCCTGAATGGATTAATATTGACGAGATTATCAGGGATGTGCTTTGTGAATCTCCCTAGTGCTGTTTTGTGTACACAGTAGTGAAGATATTTATTACAAATGCACACATTGAGACGGTTGTTTCTTTGTAAAAAAAAGGTTTTAATAAAGACACTGCATGATTTACAGTGTTGTATTATTAAAAATGCAGGGACTCGTTGGAAAAAGCACAAGAACAATACATTTTCTTGGACACCTTACATTAAACAGTTCACAGCTTTGGAGAGAAGGAGATTCTTTCTTTCTGGTGTATCTCTTTCAGCCAGGAGATTAGAATTTGATTGACCTCAGTCGGCCTGATAATAAAAGAAAGAATAATTTGAGAAAATTTGAAAGAGTATCAAATCATTTAGTGCAAACTGTAAGGAAATGTACCACTGGCTCAATTTAACCTTTAAAAATGATCTATGTTGGGTAATATTAACATATACAAAGATCAGCCTTAACATTAAAATAACTGACAGGTGAAGTAACTACCAGTCACAGTGTGATGCTCAGGACAATATTCTGCTGTGAAGCTTGGGTCTTGACATTTGTTTGCTTGTTACGTTGACTTTTACCGCCTACAGAAACATTGCGGCCGGCCACTCCCTAATGGCAGTGACCTCTTTCAGCAGAATGATGCACACATGGCAAAATTGCTCAGGGATGGTTTGAGAGATTTGCCAGTTTTCAAGGTGTTGACTTGGCCTCCAAATATTCCAGTTCTCGATCTGATCGAGCATCTTTGGTATGTGCTGGACAAATAAGTCCATGGAGGCCCCACCTTGCTCTGCTGCTAATGACTTGGTGCTAGATACAACAGGACACTTTCAGAGGACTTGTGGAGTCCATAGCTTGATGGGTCAGAGCCTTGGTGGCAAAAGGGAGACGTACAGAATATGAAGCAGGTCTTAATGTTATGGCTGATCGTTGTACAGTTTTGAGGCCTTAAAAACACTCAGGGATCGTCTTGATGCCCAGCATTTGCCAAATTCTATGTTTGTTTGTAAACATGAAGAAATATGTCAATATTTAAGTTTGTTCTCTGTGGGAATTGTATTAACTCGCACAAAACTATTTAAAATAATAATTGACCAGGGGTGCTCAGACTTTCACATAAGACTATACCACATTACCTACATTAAACAACGACAGGATTTAGTCATGAATATGCAGTTCGAAAATGTGCCCTCTAAAATTAACCCAGCCAATATTAATTCTTGCATTTATAATTATACATGGATGGTATTCTAATATC
This sequence comes from Ancistrus triradiatus, assembly GCA_025084515.1. NCBI lineage: Eukaryota > Metazoa > Chordata > Actinopteri > Siluriformes > Loricariidae > Ancistrus > Ancistrus triradiatus. Next base: position 86,928 of record JAJAGP010002415.1, on the reverse strand, counting down.
TAGATTAAGAAATGTACTATAATAATCACAATTTTATAGAGCCAGTGTCTTACTGACTACAAATAACCAACAAGCAGAAATACAGGACTTTGTAATACTCTAACCAGTTTAATTTTTACATCAGGAGGCTCCCCGGTCAAGCACACATGATTCAAGCAACATTGCCAACTCGAGGGAAAGTATAATCCTCTGGTGGAGTGAACACAGACAGACAAACCTCACCTCGTCAGCAGTGGATACAAACTTGAGTAGCTTAGTTGATATTGCACTGCTTTCCAATAATTAATTTGTGTCCCGCATCTGGCCTGGTGGCTTGTGGTTACCTAGCCCACACTCCTTTGTTGCCAGTTAGTTTTGTAGTAACATTTTTTGTATCTGGCTTCCATCCAAGCTTGTTGGTCTAAAGACTTTGTCATTGATCTGTCTATGCTCGTCTTGCCAGAGGATTACCCCTTCCTTCAAGACTCTGGCAGTACTTGAGTCAAAATGAATGCTGTATATGTTTGGCTTTGATTCTGTGAGCTGAACACTACTCACAGATTTTTGTACTTGAAAAGTGTGTAATGGAGACACAATCAGAATCAATTGTAATTGGCTATCCAAGAGCAGAGAGCCATTTCATATTTATATTTTTGTCTTCAGTAGGCTTACGTACAATAGGGCAAAAAAGTATTTAATCAGCCACTAATTGATTGTGCAAGTTCTCCTACTTGATGAGAGAGGTCTGTAATTTTCATCATGGGTACACTTCAACTATGAGACAAAATGAGAAAAGAAATCCAGGAAATCACATTGTAAGATTTTTTAAAAATTGAATTGTAAATCATGGTGGGAAATAAGTATTTGGTCACTGTCGTGGTTTTTTGACAGAATGCATGCTGATCACTTAATCAAAAAATCACACTCAAGCAGAATCAAAGTTTCAGAGGAGAGGCAGACAAGTTTATTGCAAGCAATAAGGGACATCCTCACACCACAGCAGAGGTGCGAAGAAGCCAAAGAGCCACAAATCTCTGGCCCTTATATACAACTCAGTCAAGGTCAGACATTATGTCATCATTGTTTTCCACTTTTAGGAACCCCTTGCTGGCCCAGGGGGGGGGCCCCCAACCCACCCGTATTCCTCCATTGTTCTCCCCCCCTCGGGTCATTCCTGGACCTGGCAGGTGACAAACTTATTCCCAGTTTTTAGTTTCAGCAATCAAAAATTCTCTAATTTCTAACCATATTAAAAATTGTATCAATTCTTACATAATTATACTAAATCCAGATCATTGATTAATCTGCTGTTTGACATTGTTAAAAAAGGCTTTTTAAAAACTTAACCACTTAAACGGTCAAAAAAAAAAAAAAAAAAATACAGTTAGTCATCATATGCACTTACAGAAATAAAAAGGATCACTTGGAATAAAAAATAATAATTGCTGTATTAATCCCCATTATTAAAATAATTGAGTAATTATTATAACAACATGAACATTGTGAAATAACCCCAAGTTACACTGGGAGTGACAAACAAGTCTCTGTAAAAATATTTTACGCACACACACATTACCCAACAGAGTTTGCAGAAAAAAAAAACTGGTGAACACTTTCAGGCCAAAGAACACCATTTTTGTACTTTAGGCAGGGCCACCACAAACCTGTTCAGGATTATTCCCATAAACAAAACTGGTTGCATCTGCATAGGGCAGCTTTCACTAGGCCAGTGGGCCACCCCGGACAACCCAAAACAAAAATTTGGGGCCAAAAAAACAAACTGGAAAAAAAACCCAAAAAAACCAAATTGGGAGGCTCTTGTTTATACTTCCGTAAGAAAGTCGTGGTGCTTCCTGCTCTGATAACGACCAGGCCAGTCTTTTGTAACGTCATTATCAAAAACGTAGTATCACTTTTGGTTTTTAAAAACCCATTTATTCTTTTAAGAAAAAACACCCATATATATATTGTAATTATTTAGCTATATACCGTTCACACTAATTTGCCATACGAATATTAGTTTTAGGGTCTACTGCAAAATCATATCTTAAAGAGACTTAGTCTGAACGAGTGACATCACCACAATTAGAAATGCAAACGTATAAGATGTGAATAATTATATGGGTACAAAAATGTGTGGCCTCCGCAGCCACAAAGGCACATGTGTCCAATAAATCCTCAACATTCCCCCCTTGACATGGCTAGTAAGCCATGTCACCTAACTACATAATTTTCCCCTCACTTTACGTAAGAAATGATACCTCAATGACACTTTTCATCAACTCATACATAGTTGTCACAATTAGCATGGCCAAACTGGAACTCTAACTGCAATTAACAATGATTAAAGTCATAAATCAATAAAATTTGGTTTGAATCAATAACTGTAAGACCAATTAAATGCTAACAAATGCATCTGTCATCTCTCGATTAAGACTCAATAAATGGTGTTTCTGGTCCTTCCTCAGCTTCCTCCTGGCACTCTTGTAATGCCAAGGCATAGTGGTTTAGGTGACATCATGTCGATGCTCGTTCCACTTGCACAGTCGTAGATGTTGCCCTTTCTTGCCAGGTCTGGACTCTCGGATCCATGCAGATCTTACTTTTGTTCTGGACACCCTCGCATAGAGGCAGTCTCCTGGTTTCACCTTTGGCTCCTTGACCTCCTCCAGTACTCTCTCTCTCTCTGTTTTTCCCTGTTAAATAGCTGTTTGTATTTTTAATAAATTCTAAAATTTGAGTGTGGTACACACATCCCAGTCTTGGTCTGATTTTGAGTTTCTGCCAAATTAGTCTTACTACCTTATCGACAAATTGTCCGTTATCTGAACTAGTCATTATTGTTATTCCAAATCTCAAACTCCCATTCTAACATTGTTCTTGATGCAAATTTAACATCTGCCTAGAGTTACATCCACAAAGTACTGTAAATTTGGTACCCAAAATCCCCTTTGTGCGATATTTGCAACTTTCCTCAATAATTTTCTCACTTTCCACACTACCTAGTACCTCCCCCTTGTGCAATGGCCAACGCCATGCACACCTATAATGAACAATGAGAGCAGACTGATTGGTGCTACTGTAAGGCCACTGTCATTTCTTCAACGTTTTTCTGTACCTTTCCTTATTTTCTGCTTTTATTATATTTAAACTTCTGCCAACGTCAATTATACCAGCTTTATAGTATGGTACCTGTCATTTCCAGTCAATGTTCGGATATGTTCATAATTTGTGTTTCGTTCTGGACACATATGATGTACCTTGGTCACTGTCAATCTCTATTATTATCACGCCTAACCTAGTATTAGTTTCTTTTGTACTTACTAATAGACATTTTAGTATACTGCAAGCTGAGTGATACCAATTTGTACATTTTCTTTTCACTGTTTGTATTATTTCAGTCTAAAATAGGTCTACTCAATTTTCTCACATCTGCCAGTTCAATTTGCCTAAGTATTTTTAGTCACTCTACCTTAATACTCCCTCATTATGGACCAAAATATCACCAAATCTTGCACAATTCCAAATGCATAACATCAGGTCTGGATAGGGTAAGATTCAGAAACCCAAATTGTCCCTCTACCTAAAAAAAGTTTGCTTGACTCCCCCCAATGTTTAGAATACTGCTCGGAGAATAAAAGGACTTTTGTGTCAACCATCGCTTTCTCTCTTTTAAAAATCTCATTTTGGGACCCAATCGCAGGTCATTTTTTTTTCCTGCTTCCTTTCGGCAATTGTTCACCATTCATTCCGTGGTCGTGCTGTGGCAGTACTACGGCTGTGCCGCCTTAAGGTTGTCCGAAAGTCCATGGTGGGAATATTACCGTCCACTGGGACTAAAACCCCAGCCCTTATCACCGGGCCAATTTCCAGCAAGATGCACTTGTACACGAGGGAAGAGCCCATAACATGGCAAATATTACTGAAGCAGTAGTATAGGAATTATTAGTTCTTTTTAAATTTTGGGCAACGGAACACAACCTGTGTCTTTTTTGAAAAACAAGTGGCATCTTCTTAAAATATTCAAATGAACATTCAAAGTCACGAACCAAACAGGACCTCAGTGGTACATTTACAAAAAAGTAACCCAAAATTGGAGTAAGGAAGGAGGAAAAAAAAATAAACTTTTTAGCCATACCCCCCCCCAAATGTAAATGGCAGATTAGGGGAGAGTCTTTCAGGTAGGAGATCAGAATTATCAATTTCACTTATAAGATAGGAAAAACAGATCCAATTATCAATAAATTTGTTTTCACGAACTGATGAAACGCATGGCTCCAAATGGCCCACCCAGAAAAGAAAAAAGGAAAATCTTTTATTTTTCTACCACATTATTTTTATAAGTCACTAGTAATGATAAGGCAGATTGGTTTTAAACCCTTCTTTTCTATGGACCTTAATGATTTTCCTGCTTAAGGGCCTCAAGCCTGGTGACCTCTGTAAGTGGGACGGTTAGGCTTACGTTACACCCAGGAAAAATTTCTCCCTGATTAAAAAAGTAACAAGTTTCAAAATCTAACATTGTCTGATGTTATGGTTTTAACCCAGCCAGCACCATAGCTTTCCCCTTTTTTTTTCCCTTAATTTCAATTACTAAATGGTCCAAATGTTACCCTGAAACACGCCCAATTTAATTATTGCATTCTCGGAAGGAAAAAATCAAAAACAAAGTCGAAATAATAAATACCCCTTAATAAAAACGGGTGAATCCTCGAAATTTTTCCCCTTTTTCAGCTAATTGGTCTTTAGTTTAAATAACCACCCCCCCACTTAAAAGGTCAGAACCCTCATATTGAAAGGCTTCATAAACCATCAATCCCACTGCACTAAACCACCACTACTGGTGTTCCACCACAGATTTATACTTTGAAACCACCTTTAGTTTTGGTTCTATTAATTTATAATTTACCACTGTTCTTTACCTTGAGTTTCAGGAGGAAGGGAAAATAGTACTATCGTTCTTCTTAACTGGTCTGGTTTAAAGTTGTTGTGGCTTATTAATAATCAAATGTACCCCTAAATAGTCTATTCATTTTTCATTAATCAGTCATGCTACTCTTTTGTTGTATATATAGATATAAATATTTATGGATCAACTGAATCTATGATTGTTTAGGTTGCCATTTATTTATTTATTTATTCATTCATTATTATTTTTGATTTTTGTTTTTTAAACTATCCGACACTACATTTTGGAAAAAAAATAAACCTGTTGTGGCTAAAAACTTTGGGGGCTCGTTTTAACATAACCTATCCTTTGAATAAATCCCAGCAACTGGTTTTCCGTCAAATATAAGTAAAATAACAAATAAAAAAATATGACGGAACCTGAAAGGCTTTAAAAAACTCTCTAGATTATTTATACTTTCATCGGGGCCTTTATATTAAAATTAGGAATCTTCTTAACTGTCAAGGACTAAAACTTTTGTACAATAATTCAACAAACGTTAAAAGAAGAAGAAGGAGAGAAATTGTAATTGAATTGATCTTAACTTTGCAAGCAAAAAACTTCCACGTATTTGCTGATGACTTAAACAAGGATCCCACTGTGTTCCAGGTTAGTCGAATTGTGATTTCCTCCATTTCTGTTGCTCCTCAATTTACCTATAGATAAGAAAAGCTCTTCAAAGCAAAAACACAAGAAAAAAAAAAACTTTTTTTTTTCTGAAAAACAAAAAAAAAAAACAAAACAATAACACCTTACACTGGGGGCCCCCCCATTTCTAAATTTATTATTACACATAATATCTGGTAAAATTGTTAAAAGTCATTTTGCACATTCACATTTAATCCATCAGTATCTTAAAACAAACAATCCAGGACCTTCCTTTTTTTTTTTTTCGGGTCTCCTAGAGATAGGGAAAAAAAATATAAGATGTGTAATTTCCTCCAGCCCGAGCAATTATAAACTCAACTGTAAACAACAAAAAAGATTGTAAACATTAGCATGGTATCATACAAAAATATTAATCACATGTTTCCCAGGGCAGAGATTTCTATTTTCTTGTACCTTTCTATGTACATAAATAATTACCTTTTAAAAAAAATTTAATTTAATTAAACCTATTTTTTTTTTCCAGGACATTCAGGCCATGCCCCAAATATTAATCATACCTCAGACTGAGTAACATGAGTTACTAATAATTTTTGGGGGCTTTACAAATTTTAAAAAACATACAAGAGGCAGGTGTTCAATATATAAAGTTTAAAACTTCACAATTATTTGCGCTTCTTTTTTTTAAAAGGGTCTTTTTTTTTTTTTAACAAGTGTAAATAAATGTTTCTGATCACAACTAAAAAAATGTTCTGGGACCATTGTCGATTCCAGCTGAATCATATGGGGAGGACCAAAAAGGGAACAGGTCAGGTTGATTGGTGTCCCTTAGCTAGGACCGTTTGCCAACATGCGCAGTTTATTCTCATCCTCTGCTTCCTTTCAGAAGGGGAAGACCTAAAACACGTTAGGGTCCGTTAATCTGCGTTCCAGGGACACAGAAAATTCAGCTCATCACAGAAAAGGGCCAAGCTGCTCCTTTGGGTTGTTGTCGCACAAAAATCCAACCCAGTTGGAACATTAAAACACAAAAAAATTATTGCTGTAGGCTTATGTTCAGGGAACACCGAAGTTTGTTATTACCCATTGACAAAATCCAAAAACCATAACCAAAGCCCCTCCCTCACAGGAGAAATTGTTTTTGTTTTGAGGTACATCCTGGTAAGTGGTAACCAGGCGGGCACTTGGATTGGAACAGGCCTTATCACCAAAAGGCCACTGTCCAGACTTTATGTGGTTACCCTGGACCTGGAAACTAAACTACAAACAATTTGTAAAAAACTATGTATCTCTGGAAGGGGACAAAAGTTTCTCACCGAAACACTAGGCCCGAAACAGGCCCGCCTTCTCTAATACGATTCCCCAATTCATAGTTACAAATTTATTCTGTTAATTGTATATGTTTGGGTTATCATTATTTGGAAATATTATAGGTTACAACTATTAATGAAACCTTCCGCATATTAATTCCATCATTCCAACCTATTAAAAAAAGGCCTATTAAAGAGGGGGGCCCTAAATCACTTACTCTGGGGAAACCTCTGAGACCACGATCCCAGGCAAACCTGCTCGACCTTGGATGATAGAGGATGGATTAAGAACACACAGCTCTCATACAAAACACACAGCTCTCAAGACGGAGTGCACAATTAAAATCTTATGGTGTTAAAGTCATACTATTATTATGTTCTTTTACAAACGAAGGTGATTACACATAAATGACTACTACTTAAAGATTAACTAAATTAATGTGAAGATATCTATGAATGTGATTGACTACATGGGGTTATGTTTACTTAATGATTAACTCGAGTGATTAACTATTGCAAACTATATGTTTAATAAAGAAATAACATATGATAATACATGAAAACGTATAAGAAAGCGCATTAAAACTACTACATTATCCACGGTAAACACATTAAAACTACAAACCATCGCCCTACGGTATTTAAAAGAACAACAAAAATGGTGGCGCTTACAGCACATGCACAGCTCGAGAGGACAGCCTCACAGAAAACGCAGCAGCGACTGAAAGTTTAGTGCGGTGATTTACGAGAGCGTAAGTTACCAATATACTCAAAAAATTATCTAGTCTATAAAAGTACTTATGATATAAGATCTCAGAACTTAAGACAGTTCAATATGAAAGAAATAGATTCGCTCGCAGAAAGTTTAGCGCGGTAGCGTTCTACTGTTCAAAATACGTAACAGGTTCACGCTCACAAATACTCAATCTACTATAGGATACGCTTACTGACCATGTACTGTTATTCCTCTAATCACTGCTTCAGGTGAGCACTCTGTTACGGTTTTATCTGTTTAAATTTTACACAGTCTTTTATTACGTCTGTACTTTTAAATGTTTCAATTTTCTTATCTTACTGTTTTATCATTGATATTTATTATTATACTTTTATTTATTATTTTGTTGTAAATTCTCTTGCTTGTGTAAAGCACTTTGTAAAATGTTTGGAAAACTACTTAATAAAACTTTTTATATTATTATCACCGTTATGGCCTCTAGGTTTATGTTTATAACTAAGTTCCAACACTGTTAAATCAACTCCGTTCAGTATTATCAAACCTATTTCAAAACACACTGTACCCACAGACTTAAAAATCTTCCTAATCCGAGTCCTTAAACTTGTAGCTCACAGATTCTATATATTTTGTTTATTTGATGTATTTCTACATGACCTTCTCAAAATCTATCATATACTAAACTTATTTACTGGTCTAATATAGGAAATCTCATATTTTCAGCCAATACATAGGTAGAATGGGACCGTTTTGAACAGTTCAAGTTTTTCTGTCACCCTTTACTATAATATTAATATCCATTAATAATATATACTAGCCTGATATCATTTAAATGCTTAGGTTTTATTTTCCACAAGTTTACAATAACAATGATTTATTAACACAAATGTAAATTATGCTTCCTCAACCAACTAATCAAACTCCAAATATTTTAAAGTATATTAGGACAAGATTTTCCTTGTACTTTTTGTGGTTCATCCATAAACACACTTTTGCGTACCACACTTCCATAATTACCACACCCTACAGCGTGTCGCACATTACTTTATTTTCTCCTTTAATTACATATACCTTTATTAAATTGGTTCTTACATTAAATAATTAATATTTCTTATTTTTACATCCTCTAATAATGCACTCTGTTTTAAGCCCTTTCCACTCTACTTAAATATCTCTGTACTGTATTTTATTTTAATTCCCTTCCATAATTTTACTTTTCTGTTTTTTACAGTTTCACACAAATACCAGTCACACACACACACACACACACACACACACACACACCCAGCTGCAGCTCAACTCAGTCGCTCAAGGTCAGACTCCACCAAAAAAGTCTCTCGCAACCCACCACTCAGAATTATCGCTCCTAGTTTTCTAAACAACGTAAAACTTAACATTAAAACCTCAGAAAAACACTTTTTTTTAAAAACATCACATGTGACGTCACCCTTCCTTAAACACAAAATTAACTTAAACAACTGTGGGACGAGGAACAGCGGAAAAACTCCGTTTGCCTCATTCAACCTTTTTAAATTCCCCACTGGCGCTCCCATTTATTCTCATTCTACAAAAACAACAAACTCGGTGGGGGAACGGCGTTAGGCTTGTTTTTAAAACCCACAGCGGTCATCATAACCCTTTCAGGGTCTTAACACTGAGTCAGCGGCGCACTTAGGCGAAAGTCAACTTGGCACCCCGGGGGGGTCGCGGCTCTCCAAGGTGATTCTCACCACCCTAAGTCGTAACCATCCCCGTGCTACCCCGCGGATGTTGTACAAACAACACCCACCCAAGATCGGCGCCAACGAGGCCAAAAAAAAAAAAGCTTATCTAAAACGACCTGTGATCACGGCGATCGCACTCCTAATTTCCCTCAAAACCTTTTTTATTGTACAACTTGGTATTAAAAACTTAATAATACCAAGCCGTTTGGGAAACACGCCCTGCACCCAAGCACTTTCCTTTTCCACTCTCCACATTGGGGGGCCAGTACTCACTTCATCTCTTTTTTAAAACTCTTATCTAATTTCCTACCTCTGCAGTTTTCTCAGGATCCTACAACACACAACATAACAAACAAAAGACAACACATTTAAAACAATTAAATAATTGCCTGCCTCTCCATCTACAAAAAAAAATATCCCCTTATGAATTTTTTTTTTTTTTTTTACAGGGTTCTTAATACTTGGAATTTAGCTTAAAATTAGTTTTTAGACAATTCTTACCATCCAGCTTCGGAGGAACAGGCATCTCCACAAAACAGGCCAGAAAAATAAGTTAAGCATAATTAGCTAAGCCTGTGGCCACTTTTTCTTTGTAGTTGTATGGAGACGAAAAGAATCCTAGGGGCTGGAGATGTGGGTGTCTTCCAGTTCCTGCGTTGTCCAAATCCCACTTCTGACACCAAGACATGAGTGCATGTCTTTGGTTTTTTGGCAGGGAGAAGGACATGGCTGATAACTTTAATCAAAAAAATCACACTCAAGCAGAATCAAAAAGTTTTCAGGAGGGGGGAGGGAGGGGCAGACAAGTTTATTGCAGCAATAAGGGGACATCCTCACACCCAAACAGGGGCAGAAGGGTGCGAAGAGAAGGGGGGGGGGGGAAAGAAGACCCAAAAGAGCCACAAAATCCTCTGGCCCCTTATATATATAAACTCAGTCAAGGGTCAAGACATTATTGTCATCATTGTTTTCCCCCCCCCCCCCCCCACTTTTAGAAAACCACTTGGCTGCTGCCCAGGAGCCCCAAAACCCGTTTTATTTCCTCCATTGTCTCCCCCCTCGGGGTAATTCCGGGACCTGGCAGGTGAACTTTATCCCAGTTTTGTTTTTTAGTTTCAGGGCATCAAATCTCTGAATTTCTACATATAATTGTATTCAATTTCTTACATAATTATATAAAATACCAGATCCATTGATTTTAATGCTCTGTGACCATGTAAAAAGCTTATAAAACTAACACTTTTTTAACGTCCAAAAAAAATACGTTATTCATCATTATGCACTTAACAGAATAAAAGGATTCAATTGGAATATAAATATAAATTTGGGCTTATTAATCAAATTACAAATAAATTGAAGTAATTATGACAACATGAAAACAATTGTGGAAAAATACCCAAGTTACTGGCGTGTACAAAAACAAGTCTCTTGTATTATAAAAAATATCTTACGCACCACACACATACCCACAGTTTGGGCAAAAACTGGGTGGAACATTTTCAAGGCCCAAAGGAAAACATTTTTGTACTTTAGGCAGCCACCTTTCAGGGGACCTTATTCCCATAACAAAATGGTGGTTGCATCTGAATTAAGGCCGAGCTACTAGGCCAACGTGGCCCACCACGGGACAACCAAAACCAAAATTTGGGGGCACTGGAAAACCCCAAACAAAATTTTGGGCTCTTGTTTATACTTCCGTAGAAGACGTAGAAGTCGTTTGTTGCTCCTGCTCTGATAATAACGAACAGGGCCAGGTCTTTTTGTTAACGGTCCTATCAAAAAAAACAACGGGTAGTTGATCCACATTTGGTTGATTTAAAAAACCCATTCTTAAGAAAACCATATATTATGTATTAGGGCTATATAACCGTTCACACTAATTTGCCATACGAATATTAGTTTTAGGGTCTACTGCAAAATCATATCTTAAAGAGACTTAGTCTGAACGAGTGACATCACCACAATTAGAAATGCAAACGTATAAGATGTGAATAATTATATGGGTACAAAAATGTGTGGCCTCCGCAGCCACAAAGGCACATGTGTCCAATAAATCCTCAACATCACCCACAAACAAGCAAGATTTCGGGCTCTCACAGACCTGTAACTTCTTTTTTAAGAAGCTCTTCTGTCCTCCACTAGTTACCTGTATTAATGGCACCTGTTTGACCTCGTTATCTGTATAAAAGACACCTGTCCACAGCCTCAAACAGTCAGACTCCAAACTCAGCCATGGCCAAGAGCTGTCGAATGACCTGCAGAGACCTGGGACCAAAGTCCTCAGATCCTGCAGTGCCAGGCATATCCCCCTGCTTAAGCCAGTACATGTCCAGGCTCGTCTGAATTTTGCCAAAGAGCATATGGATGATCCAGAAGAGGACTCGGAGAATTTCATGTGATCAGATGAAACCAAAAAAAAAAATTTTGGGGTAAAAACTCAACTCGTCGTGTTTGGAGGAAGAAGAATGCTGAGTTGCATCCCAACAACACCATACCTATTGTGAAGCATGGGGGTGGAAACATCATACTGATCCGTGTTAAGGGAAGAATGAATGGGGCCATGTATCGTGAGATTTTAAGCAAAAACCTCCTTCCATCAGTGAGAGCATTGAACGTGGCTGGGTCTTCCAGCATGACAGTGATCCCAAACACACTGCTTGTGCAATGAAGGAGTGTCTCCGTAAAAATCATTTCAAGGTCCTGGAGTGGCCTAGCCAGTCTCCATACCTCAACCCCATAGAAAATTTGTGGAGGGAGTTGAAAGTCCGTGTTGCCCCAAAACCTCACTGCTCTAGAGGAGATCTGCATGGAGGAATGGGCCAAAATACCAGCTACAGTGTGTGCCAACCTGGTGAAGACTTACAGGAAACGTTTGACCTCTGTCATTGCCAACAAAGGTTATGTTACAAAGTATTGAGTTGAACCTTTGTTATTGACCAAATACTTTTTTTCCACCATAATTTACAATTAAATTATTTAAAAATCCTACAATGTGATTTCCTGGATTTTTTTCTCATTTTGTCTCTCATAGTTGAAGTTTACCTATGATGAAAATTGCAGAGCTTTCTCATCTAAGTAGGAGAACTTGCACAATCAGTAGCTGACTAAATACTTTTTTGCCCCAATGTATGAATAAAGTGAACATGGCAAGCATTTGATCTTTTCAATGCAGTAATCTACACCCTTTCAGCTTATGGGGCCATCAACTTCCCATATTTTAAAATAGCTTGTCTTTCTTAAAGTTGAAGTTCAAGATGTTGAGAAACAAGCATACAAGTAAAAAACCATTACAAATAAATAAACAACTGATAATAATTCAATGCTGGATAGTCTGTGCCCCTGTAACCACAGGTCAGCTAATAAAAGGATGCTTTAATCATTGCATGTCCAATCCTGTCCTAGTAATGACCACAGTTAAAAACACAGTCAGCATCTCAAGCATGATTAAGTCTGTCATATGGAAAAATGGCAAATTAAAATGAGTATAAATGTTAAAGCCTGCTTATTTTTTAACATCAGTGTCAAAATGCCTGAACTCTGCTTCTGGATTTAAATGTCAGGAGGGGAAGGGAGAGATGGATGAAGTTATCTCTTTCATCACTGCATTTAAAATCCAGGTCATCTGTCACCATGACTTGGGGGATGCGACCAAATACGGGCATCATTTCCATCTTTTCCCATTCACAGTGAGGCATCCATATACAACATGCTGAATGTTCAGGTCATTTTCTGCCTTTTTTTTTTGCCTGATTTTCCCATTTACATCTTCAGCCTCATTAACATATACAGTCTAGTCAGATTTATGCTTTGCTGATATTCTAAAACCTCACATGAATTATGACACACTTCTGCTAATGTTAATGTACAAACACATAAACATGTTGGAGAAATGAAACAAATGAAATTAATTTTTTCTTTGGAAAACGTTTCACCCTTCGAGATATTTGTAAGGACTCAGAACTTGATTGATTTCTAATGATGCATTAAAATGAGCAGAAAAACAGGCCTGTGAAAAGGTCTTGGGTACATATTAGAACAGTCTGTAAAGCAAAAATGCCTTCACAAATAATGAAATGAATTGATATTAACTTAGTAAAAAGACTCAGCTTTGCGTTTAAAACTTTTCAGACACCCTTATCCAGAGTAGCTTACAGTTGGTACAATCTTCTGGACAACTGCTGTGCCACTACTGCCTGTTTAATTGGACTGTAGGCTGTACAGCTACAAAGTAACCATGTTTTTATCTGAACAGCAATCTATTAATATGTTTGTTTGTTTGTTTATTTGTTTTTATTTAACGTCACATCAGCATCTATTGCTATTCATGACAGGAGCAAGGTCACAGCGATACTGGTCATACACATTCACACTAGGCTAATGTAGAGTGACCAATTAACCTAATGCATGTCTTTAGAATGTAGGAGGAAACTGGAGTACCCTGAGCAAACCCATGTAGACATAGAAAGGACATGCAGAGCTAAGGTCGGGATCAAACTAGGGATCCCTGGAGCTGTGAGGTGACCTCACCACACACTTAGTATGTACATTTTTAAAACAGCAAAGTTGCCTGTTAGTGCTCAGTGGTTCAGATGTCTAATATGCTCCCATTATCGCTGTGACTCGGGATTAAAGATAAGACCACGGGGAAAATCTGAGGTGCACACTACTGTATGTCATTCATTTAGAAAATCAACATGTAATTTGACCAGGGGTGCCCAAACTTTTGCATAGGACTGTACACCCCTGAGTTGCATAATCAACAAGTTTAAAGACTCAAGCACAGTTGTGCAAAAGTATTCAAAACACTGAGTCCTTAAAGGTAAAGCCCAGTATATTGCTAGTTAAAAAGTATTTATAGCTTGTTTTTAAATGTTTTTATGGTTAATTCTTCTGTCACTAGGCCTTTAGGAATACTGACAATTTGACTGGTGTCAAGATGAATTTTTATCTGAGATTTGCTCACATTATTTCTAAGTGCACTTTTGCTTTCTAGGAAGAAAAAAAACATTTATGCCCCTCCAGTCAGACCTGGACAATACAATACACAACCTAAAGTAATTAAAATATACTGTATGTAAGTCCCATTATAGCGTTTCCAATGTACATGAGTAGCCTATGTCTGTTATATTCGAATTTTTTTACTTTAATTACACTACATTTCAAAGTACTTCGACTCCATTACATTTATGAAATGCCCGTCATTACTCGTTATACCTGAATTTAGAGAAAAACGCTTTAAATATAACATTATGGTGATGATGGAAGAGCCATGTGTGTCACCTCTCTGCCCCCCTGAAAGGAGACAGTGTGTGTGCATAAGCTGTATTTCAAGCATTATGAACAGAGAAGTTATGCAGAAAAAAAAAATTACAATAATACAACTGTAAAATATAAATGAGGTGAAAATGCTGCGGTAATTATACAGTTCTATTAAACTGGTAAATGTTTGTTGAGAAAAAATATTACTTGAAAAATAGATCGACCAATCAAGGACGCTCCTGCTAATGACTCTAAAGCTGTTACTTTTGCAGACACAGCCCACACAATTGGCAGGAAAACAGAAGAGAATATCCATTTGTCAACCCCCCCATAAGTAACTAGTATTTTAAAGAAACACAAACTATGGAAGTTATGGCTTGGGAGAATGAAACCAAATCAACCACTCCACTGCAGCCAAGCAGTAAGTATTTGTTTATTCAGCACCTGTAATAGCGTGAATGCTAAAGTTAATGAGTTTGTCGGTAACTGCGGCCGCACACAGTGATTGTTTAGGGTAATTGTGTGTGTGTGTGTGTGTGTACACACTTTTACATTCGGTTGGCAGCTCCCTTCTTATATATAGAAAGCAGGATACTTTTGTACTCTTTATTGTGAAACATCTATATACACCAATCAGGCATAACATCATGACCACCTTCTTGTTTCTACACTCATTATCCAATTGATCAGTTTCACTTCCCATATAGACTCACTTTGTAGTTCTACAATTACAGACTGTAGTCCATCTGTTTCTCTACATGCTTTGTTCATCTCCATTACTCTGCTCTCTGATGGTTAGGATCCCCACAGATCAGGTACTATTTGGGTGGTGGATCATTCTCTGCACTGCAGTGACACTGATGTTCACCCAAGGAGGTTGGGTCCCTTTTTGAGTCTTGGTCCTCCCAAGGTTTCTTCCTAGAACTAGGGAGTTTTTCCTTGCCACTGTCGCCCTAGGCTTGCTCAATTTGGGATTGGACGTAGTTATTAGGAGATAATCTAAACTTGTAAAGTTGCTTTGAGACAATGCTCCATTGTAAAAAGCGCTATATAAATAAATCTGATGACTTGACATGTTATGGTGGTGTGTTAGCGAGTGTTGTGCTGGTAGGCGTGGATCAGACACAGCAGTGCTGCTGGAGGTTTTGAACACCTCAGTGTCACGGCTGGACTGAAAATATTTCACCTACCAAAAATGTCCAGCTGTCAGCATTCGGTAGGCAGTGTGCAGGATCCGAGGATCACTAATACAAACGGTGCAACAACAGATGAGCTGCTGTCTCTGATTTTACATGGTGGAGCAATATGGTGAATGTCTCTTATAAAGTGGACAGTGAGTGAACAGTGTTTAATAACTCCAGCAGCACTGCAGTGTCTGATCCATTCATAGCAGAACAACACAGACTAACACACCACCACATTAGTGTCATTGCAGTGCTGAGAATGATCCACCAACCAACCTGATTTGTATTGGTCCTGTGGGGGTCCTGACCGTTAGAGAGCAGAGTAAAGAGAACAAACAAAGTATGTAGTGAAACAGATGGACTACAGTCTAATTCTACAACTACAAAGTGAGTCTGGACTAGAAGTTCTGTGGAATGTTTCCGGCACCTCGGTCCAACCCAGTACTAGCAAGCTGTACTTAATAAAGTGGCTGGTGAATATACAAGTATGACAACAAATAACATCCTGCTGTCTTGCCTTTTCATACTACAATGGAAATTGTTTACAATTCATGATAACTCAAGGGGAGATACTTAGGAACAATAATACAAAAAATAATGTAACTTTATAAGCACACTACATGACAGTACTTTTACTTTTAATACTGAAGTACATTTAAAAGTAAGTACTTTTGTATGTTTACACAATTAGAAACTTAGAAGATTTTTGCTGGAGTTAAATTTTTTATTGATGAGTAACTTACCTCTCCATCTGGGTCCAGTGTCCACAGTTCTCAATGTGTCCTCTGGTCAAATTGGGGATCTTCAAGTCAACATTTATTACACAAAATGAGCTCATATTATTATTGCACTGTTGTTTATTTGATCAAGAATAAACATTTCAGAATGAAAAAGTCCAGAGGCCAAGCTTACCATCTTCTCCATGCCAGTGGTAAAACTGGGCAGAAGCACCCTGTCCTTCCCTGCGGTCACCATCAAAGCTGGCATCAAGATCTGTATGTTGGAAAAGACATTTCTGAAGTATTGTGCTGTGTATGTCCAAGACTGCGTCCTAATTTCTAGAAAAAGTAAGAAAAGCGCCTTATTGGATTCCTAACAAGCAATTAAAATGGCCATAGCAGACCCCAAATTGGTTCTGGTTCCATAAAGAGATATGTTTATCAGAGAGCTAGCCTGTGCAGCACTTTATCTTGGGCCTCTCAGGAGCAGATGTGGAGGGAATATGTGGCGGAAGCCATCTGCTATGGCCGGCATGTGTGGTTGCACCGGACGCCATGTGAGTTTGCAGAGGAGCAGGACGCTGGGGTGTTTCTGTCAGGACAGAAGTTGGCACAGAACTGGAAAGAACTACAGGAGCTGGAGCATACTTGCCTGTCCCCTTGGCCTTGAAGACATCCACTGCCAGTTTTTCTTCATGTTCCGATACAAATTCAGAGGCCCCCTTGGAAACAAACATTTTCTCAGTATAAACATAAGGATTTTGCTGAATAAAAGTGCTAGCATAATCAATACCTTTTATGTTGAAAATATGTTTATGGTATAAATAATGTCAACATGGAAATGCAGTATACACCCAGGGATAGATGAATGTGCAGCAAGATCTAAAATGAGTGTCCGGTTTGCTAAGACTGTAGCCAATCACATGAACTACATCTGTACCATCTAATAATTGATGTGCTCTGCTTGACACACAATCGAACCTCGCTTAAAAATTGATGTGAAACCATGTAAATGTTTAATCACAGAGCTCTGACAGATATTCAGACTAAAGAGTTCAGTTAATCTTTTAAGAAGTCTTAAAAAATTAAGTTTTAAAATAAAGGCAATAGTCAGAACAAATAAACTGCATAGGGTTTTGATATGGCTGACATGCCATCAGTTTTTCAAATTTTCAGTATTTCAGAAAAATTATTTATTATTATTTATTGTCATTGGTCATGTTGTTTCTTATTTGGTCAGAGCGGTTATCATATTTCAGTTCATCAATGTATATGGAAATAAAGGTGATCTAAAAAAGCTAGACCAGTTCACTCATTGCCAAAAAAATTTATAAAAATAAAGAACCCAGATAGAAATGTTAGATTGCTGTAAAACTCGGCATGCTGTTATGTCTCAGACAGATCTATAAATGGTTACAGGTGTGGTGTGATTAGACACCGGGTCTTGCCACAAGACGGTGTAAAAGTGCTTTTCCCACTGCCCTATAAAAAGGCTCTCAGAGGCTACTTTTGGGTAGTGTTCAAATCGGTGAGAGATCATTAACTGCTAGACATGTCTCTACGATGCACTCAAAAACATTTTGCCAGTTGACAGACTGAGAGGGGGCACATATATTTTTGTCATAGTTTTCGTCAGCTACCTTTTGGTTGTGTTTAAACAGGAGAAATAATAAATTGTGCAGTGCGGTGGGGCACCAGGACCATGATTGAGAAACACTGCTTTAGCATATGTGGGAAGGCGGGACGAGTTGAGAAGCGATTCTTGGTTTTTAGGAAACCAACTCACAATATCAACGCTTGATGAGAAAGAGGAGAGCCGATATATTGTCACATTTTGTAAACCATGTGTGGTGCTTGAAAGTTTGTGAACCCTTTAGAATTTTCTGTATTTCTGCATAAATATGACCTAAAACATCATCCGATTTTCACATAAGTCCTAAAAGTAGATAAATAAAACAGTTAAACAAATGAGCCAAAAATATTATACCTGGTCATTTATTTATTGAGGAAAATGATGCAATATTACATATTAGTGAGTGGCAAAACCTTTGCCTTCAGTATCTGCTGTGACCCCCCTGTGCAGCAATAACTGCAGGTAAACGTTTCCTGTAACTGTTGATCAGTCCTGCACACCGGCTTGGAGGAATTTTATCCCATTCCTCTGTACAGAACAGCTTCAGCTCTGGGATGTTGGTGGGTTTCCTCACATTAGCTGCTCGCTTCAGGTCCTTCCACAACATTTCGATTGGATTAAGGCCAGAACTTTATTCTTCTTTAACCATTCTTTGGTAGAACGACTTGTGTGCTTAGGGTCGTTGTCTTGCTGCATGACCCACCTTCTCTTGAGATTCAGTTCATGGACAGATGTCCTGACATTTTCCTTTGGGATTCTCTGATATAATTCAGAATTCATTGTTCCATCAATGATGGCAAGCTGTCCTGGCCCAGATGCTACTACCACCACCATGTTTCATAGATTGGATAAAGTTCTTATGCTGGAATGCAGTGTTTTCCTTTCTCCAAACATAACGCTTTTCTGTTAAACCAAAAAGTTCTATTATGTTCTCATCCGATCACAAAACATTCTTCCAATAGCCTTCTGGCTTGTCTACGTGACAGCAATATTGTTTTAGGAGAGCAGTGGCTTTCTCCTTGCAACCCTGCCATGCACACCATTGTTGTTTAGTGTTTTTCTGATGGTGGACTCACTGAACATTAACATTAGCCAATGTAAGAGAGGCCTTCAGTTGCTTAGAAGTTACCCTGGGGTCCTTTGTGACCTCACCAACTATTACACGCCTTGCTCTTGGAGTGATCTTTGTTTTTCGACCACTCCTGGGGAGGGTAACAATGGTCTTGAATTTTCTCCATTTGTACACAATCTGTCTGACTGTGGATTGGTGGAGTCCAAACTCTTTAGAGATGGTTTTGTAACCTTTTCCAGCCTGATGAGCTTCAACAAGTCTTTTTCTGAGGTCCTCAGAAATCTCCTTTGTTCGCGCCATGATACACTTCCACAAACGTGTTGTGAAGAGCAAACTTTGATAGATCTCTGTGCCCACTCGCACCTGATTGTCATCTCATTGATTGAAAACACCTGACTCTAATTTCATCTTCAAATTAACTGCTAATCTTAGATGTTCACATACTTTTGCCACTCACTAATATGTAATATTGGATTATTTTCCTCAATTAATAAATGACCAAGTATAATATTTTTGTCTCATTTGTTTAACTGGGTTCTCTTTATCTACTTTTAGGACTTGTGTGAAAATCTGATGATGTTTTAGGTCATATTTATGCAGAAATATAGAACATTTTAAAGAGTTCACAAACTTTAAAGCACCACATAATATATAACAATCTTATAATTAGTCGACTAAAACTAACAACAATTCAGATGACTAAATTATGACTAAAACTAAATAAAAAATTTCTGTCAAACCTTGTTGGTGCATCATATAGATGCACAGTCAATAAGAGACAAAATATAGTGAGTGTAGAACATTACATCACTCCTGTGTCTGTATACCTGAAGCCACTTTTCTTGTATTGCTGAACATAGTACTGCAGGTCTGCCTCAGTCAGAATGCTACTTCTAGGAACGTCCTCTGGCATCCCAACAAACAGACCTCCTGAAAGGAAACAGGAAACAGTTCCATTTATCCTTTGGATTCATCTAATGTAATATTTAGTCGTTATAGTAAAATCATATTATGTGATTTTTAAACATACTGTATATTGACACATTCATACCTCTTTTCACGACCCCAGCCGTATTCAACTGAGGTTGTGTGTCCTGTGATATAAAATATCAAACATTATAGGGACAATTCTCCAAGAATATGAAAAATTAAATAATCTCAAGTACAACACACAATGCATTAGTGGCGTGCCATAATTAAACCTATTTTCGAAAGTGTTTACAACCTTAGTCCATATTGCAAGGTAATGCACAATACAAGTAAAAGCCCTTCGATGAACATTCGATCAACATGTATTTGCTTTAATGACAGAGGACTTAAAAATTATAACAAGTTATAAAGGAAAAATAAGTCTGTCTTCGAACGTTACAACCATAAACTGCTGGTCAAATTAAAAGGGGTTTCGCATGTGTATTTTTACTGCCATAAAAAGCATTTAATTCATACTTTGATGTTTTGTTTACATAATTTATTTATTTTCATGACTATTGATTTCCTTTGCGTCAAGTATGTGCATAGATAGGAACTACGTTACGGTCTGTTGCTCACGGACACTTGTGTCTCACTTTTCCACCAAGAAAAGAAGTTTGTGCTCTGTTTAACACTACAAGCTCCATGCAAGCTTGGCCTACATATATCTAGAAGTGCTGAGTGCTGGTCATTTGATTGCTGTGACTTCCTACTAGGGTGGCTTGGTGGGTAGCACTGTCGCCTCACAGCAAGCAGGTCCTGGGTTCCATCCCAGGTGGAGGAGTATGGGTCCTTTCTGTTTGGAGTCTGCATGTCCTCCTCTTGTCTGCATGGGTTTACTCTGGATACTCTGGTTTTCTCCCACACTCCAAAGACATGCTTTAGGTTAATTTTATTACGCTAGAGTGGCCCTAGTGTGTGTGGCCTATGATGCATTGGTGCCATGTCTAGGGTTGTTCCTGCCTTGCGCCCTATGCCAATGGCTCTCCTGCGACCCTGTCCAGGGGAGCGGATAAGAATGTGAATGACTGAATGAATGGCTTCCTACTAGTAGCGCCGCGCTAGATTTACCTATTTACAGGTTTAAAGTTTAATAGGTAATATTGCCTTATCTGTTGTGGAATTGTAGTGTTTATTGAAGTAGTCTCATTCCCTCTTGGTTGTGTGCAGCCAGCGAGGTATGTTTATTTATATTTCATCATGTGCATTTATATTTTGGTTCTACAGTGTGTGGGGTTGTTATTGTATGCTTGTAATTGAAGAACCACAGTGTTTGGTATTTCCTGGAGGGAGTGATATGTATAACATGTATCGTTTGCACACAGTTTTCTTGTGAAAACACTACAGTAGCACAAAGACAGTGTGACTATGGTAATGTCTGGTTAACATCGATTTTGCTCAAAGACCTGTTTCACAGAATGTCATGCGGTTGCTAAACGACCCATTCCTGTACTTTCTAGTGCAACAGTACTAACTGCTCCACTGTGTGCCTATTCCTAGAGAACACTCACTACATTGATCTAGGTTTTCAGCTTTACAGCGTTTGTTCTAAGATGAATCATTTCAATGAACATTAATTATTAAATATCTCACTGATCTTTCCTAACAGACACAGTCTCTGTATTCATGCTTTGATTTTTTATTCTTGTTTTGATAATTATACTTTGGAACCTGTGCTGTAGTAATAACGTCAGCACCCCAACTGTTGTGGACTTAATGACATTTATGGTGCAGGGTGTTTGGGAGGACTGGAAGTTCAATTAGTGCAGGGTGTTCCTCTGAGGTCTACCCCTCGTGTGAGCATGATTTCCTCCATTTGACAAGTCTGGAGATAAAAGGTGGACATCAGAGTGGGGTTCGTGCCCAGACCAAACACTGCTGGCTCGCACAGTCATTAGGATGTGCTGTGGCAGTCTTACCCTGGCTGAGTGATGGCCTGGCTGGCCAGGAGTGACTCATTAGTCCAGGAGCTTTAACTGGCCCTCATTACGATGCCAAGTCACTCAGCCACAGCAGCACAACCTGCTCTTTGATCTCCATCAGAGTTGCTTTTTTAATGGCCGTGACAAACCTTGTAAATATGAGTGACACACTTATGATAAAGGCAGACCTATGCATGCACTCTTAATTCCTCAGCCCAGTAGTGCAGACTTTTTTTTTTCTTTTTTTTCTCTCCTTCAGATGATCTCCTGCTGTGAGATTACGTCCATAGGGGCATATCTATGTTTTGTTCAATTCAAGGACCAGTGTTTGAACAGGAAAATCCTCTCCACTGATTTAGCAATATGTAATGAAGGTGTATTTCATGCAGAGTTCCACTTGAACTCTTACCGAGTTCAATTGAGTGAGCACCCTCATGAGGCAAGGCTACTGAATAATGAACTGACCTTTGTGCTCCTCATACTCTCTGCAAATTATGCGTGTTGTGTGCTGGATTCATATTGATGTCAGTATGAGTACTGCCAGTGGGGAACTGGCCTGCTAACACATGGTTACTTGGCGATCAAATGAATGGGATGAAAAGGAGGTGCAAATCTTGTGATAATGACTAGGACATTGATTGTTTAAAAGGGGTAGTACAACAGTTGGTGATAACAAATGGTATGAAAATACTTTTTAACTTTGTTAAAGGGGCCTGGCCAAATTTGACCGTGAGAACCAAAGATGCAAAGCTGATTCGAAAAAAGCAGGAGGGCTTTAGTGTGAAAAAAACGATTATCACTACTCCACAAATTTAAAAGCTACAGCTGCAGACAGCTGGTGGTATAGTGGTTATGGTACTGGACCATGGACCAGCCTGTCCAGGGTTCAAGTCCCAGCACTGCTTAGCTGTGACTGGTAGGGCTGCAACTAACGATTATTTAAATAATCGATTAATCGGTCGATTATTTTTTCGATTAATCGATGAATCGGATAAAAAAAAAAAAAACTTTCCATGTCTTTATTCAGAAATATAACATTAAATAACAGAGCAAATAAGTGCTTACAATAAATGAATAATAATAAATTAAATTCATTAATAAATTAAAATAAATTAAATAATAAAGAAAAATAAGTGCATCTCTGATGCAAACACTACATACAAACTCATTCACTCCCTTTCTTTAGGAAGTTTGCATTGCAATCCAAAAATGTTACCATGTCAACATGCTCCAGGCTAAAGCTGGCTCTCTTTTTTAGAGACCATGGCCCTGGTCACACGAACACCGGGTATTTTTAAAACGTAGCTTTTTCTATGCATTTGGACCCGTTTCGTCCACACGAAAACGGACTTTTTTTTGCAGAACTCCCGTCCAGGGTGTAAAGATTTTTCAGAAACTCCGTTTCACAGCGTTGTCGTGTGACTGGGGAAAACGGAGTTTCTTGGATTGTAACGTCATTGTGCGCCGTTAGACTCCCCCCCTTTTTGTTGTTTACATGAGGCGATTTTGTGCAATAGCGGACGTAGCCAAAATAGTGCCAGCTGTAACACTGCTGTCTGAACTTGTTACAAATCTACAAATAAATGTACAATTATTACTTTTTCATTACACTGAAGAACAGAGGCGTCAGAAAGCGCTACAGAGGTCACTACTATATCCATCACACCCACGAAGCAGTCCCCTCCCCCAGCGTCACCGGTTTGGGACGAGACCCGGTGGGACCTCTCGTTGGTGGGACAGCTTTCAAAACGAAGTGGTTATTGAAGAACAATGGCGAGAACATGGTCGTATGTATAGGACATCGCTGTTGTCGTTGAGTGAGCTGCTTCGCCGGCATATAGGACTGCTGGTTTGGCACTGCTCTTGACAGCGACTTTGTGCGTTTTTGCGTTTTCATGTGGACGAAGTTTTTTGTTTAAACAGTGCTTGTGTGGACGGGATGTTTTTTTGTAAACGAATTTGAAAACCCCCGGTTTAGAAAATACCCGTGTACGTGTGGACATGGCCTTAACGCTAACTTATTTTGAAGATTCCGCGTCCGCGCCGGCTCCGCCTCGCTCCGTTCAGTCGCTCGTGTTTTTTTTCCAGCGCTGACCGCAAGTGCCGCAAGTAACGTAACCGGATATGATAAAGCGGGGGACACATAAATCATGCGACACGACGAATCGATAATGAAATTCGTTGTCGACGCTTTTAATAATCGATTATTATCGATTTTATCGATTCGTTGTTGCAGCCCTAGTGACTGGTAGATCATTGAGCAAGGCTTGGACTGGAGCTTGTAATATATTATATGTAATATTGAATCAGTACATTACATATAGTATTGAATATATGTAATATTGAATCAGTGATAAGTCACACTGGATAAGCGCATCTACCAAATGAATAAACGTTCAGGATCTTGCTCTTGCCCCTTGTTGCTTGTCCGCCATTGAGGTACACACTGAGAACAACAATGTGAGATGTGCTGATTACCTCTAGACTGAACTACTGTAGTGTGTTGATTTCTGCCTTTTTAAGTAAGCTTCAGCTAGAAAATTGCATCTATGTGTTCTGTCTACAATAACACTTTAACTCTTATATCTTAAATCTTTGGTGTTACATTTATGTCATTTAGCAGGCGCCCTCATACAGAGTGACTTACAACTGATGCAATCTTAGAATCCAAGCAAGGGCGTTGCTCAGTGATCCAATAGTGGTGGCTTGGCAGAGGTGGGATTTAAACCCTGGTCCTTCTGGTCCACAGTCCAGTACTTTAACATCTAAGCCACCATAGTCCTCGACCTGGTCGGAAGGCACCGTCAGGACTGTTACCCAGATCCATGCAGTGGTGGGCTAGGGTGTTGGACTTCTGCATCATGCAAGTACCCTGCTGCATTATTGACAATTGTATACCATTTCATTTATGTCCTGTATCATAAATGAACTTAATCATTCGAGCTTCCCAACGCAAAACTCTTTAAATGTCTGTGTTTTCAGGCCTGAGCTACACTGTAAAACTTACCATTTCGTTACTAGCAGTGAACAGAAGCTTGAACGTCCTCTCCAGATTCTTCTCCAGCTCAGCCTCTGCCACACCCTGATAAACAAGGTACCATAAAAAACATATATACTGTTATTAACATCTCACGTAATTTCAAACCTTACTTTAAGTTGATTTTTTGATAACTTATAGAAAATAAATAAATTATTTTAGGTGCAAATATATCTGTCTCAATAGTGAGCTTCACCACATACTCCAGCATACATTCATTATTAGGGCTGCGCTAACAAACTGATACAGCAGTATATTGCAATATTTATTTTCTTGATATACTACATCGATTTTCGGCTCAAAATATAGATTTTAAGAGGACTTATCAATGAATTATCAATGTGATGTGATGTATCAGATTGTACACCATAACTTGTATTGTAAATACAATATTGTAAATATGCATCAAATCACAATGTCTTATGATATAATCATATCGTTACACATGTAGCATAATGCGTATCTTATCGTGAAGTCCTTTCCAGTACCCACTCCTATTCATTATTATTGGAATCCGATAGGAAAGCAAAAGGTAAGGAAAACATGCTTAATTTATGGTATAGTACAAATTGAGTTCCTTATCATGCTGACTTTATAATCAAGACATGATCTCTGTGATATGCAAGAGCGTTCACCTCTTCATGTTCAACCGCTCAGAAGAAGACATTTGAGAGACAGGCAATGATGCAATACCTTTATTGGGAGTGGGGTTCATAAATACAAACAAAATCAAAAGCAGGACTAAGTGTAAATTGTAAATCAGTGTGGTTAAGCATAAGCCAATCAATTTCTCCCTTTTAAAATTGAGTTGCTATTGTGTCGGCACCCAAGTGGATACAGTGACACACAATATCTGCTGTTGCATATGTAATTATGTACCCAATTTTGGTATGCATTACAGCCTCTGTCAATGGTCTAGAAAATTCAGAAAACACAGTATTGTGCAGCAGTCTTGAGCACCCAGATTCATTTAATTAGTATTTTTGTTTATTGACTAAGATGTTTCTTCTGTGGTGGTCTAGTGGCTAAAGTGCTGGACTATGAACCAGAAGGTCTAGGGTTCAAATTCCATCTCTGCCACTGTTGAGTCCTGGAGTAAGAGCCTTAAGTAAGACTAGAATTTATAAGTCGTTCTGTATAAGGGGTTCACTGGGAAGAGGCAGAGGAACACCCTGGATATTAAGCCAGTACATTGCATGGTTCCATAAAGACAGCACCTGACCTTCCACCTGGGATTCAAACACAAGCCCTAAGGTACTAATCCTGTCAACCACAGACCTATCTTGTTGTTTGTCGTATTTTTTAAATTCTGGAATTCATTTCTTATTCTTAAGATTTATGCCTAAAGCCTTTGCAGAGTACCACATATAACTATGATGCCTTATTATGCGAATCTTAAAAGTGTCATCTTAAAAATGGAGGACAGAGAATCAAGTCTGATTCCAGGCTGCTGATCTGCCCCATGTCATTTACTGTAACAGTTGCTCTGCCTTGATTGCAAAGTGCTTTCGTACAAATGTAACAAAACTGGGACTTTTAAATAAAAGCCAGCTGAAATGCAAATGTTCACTTCAGGAGTATGCATATGTAAGGATACTAAAGTTACTAAGATTCCTAATGATAATGCAAGCTTTAGCCTGAGCCTGTCAGAGTTTCAAATGACTGGACATAAGAATATATAAAAAAATAAATAAATAAAGAATTCGTTATCCAGTGTATGCAGACTAAACCATCCTTTAGGACCTGGAACTTATGCAGCCGTCAATTCTCACATTAAATGTTTATCGGATAGTGTAGCTAATAGTATTGTTGCATTCTTCAAGGCAGTCAGGTGTATCTTGCATAAACTATTTTTTTATTATATATTGACTTTAAAGTGTAACTGGAGATGAAAAACTACAAAAGCAAAGAGTCGACATGCTTTCACATTTAAAAAAAAAAAAAACTAAGTACAAATTAAGTTTCATCATTATGTAGGATAATTGCACTGTTTTTGAGATCATAATTGTCTTTTTCATTCATTAATTTATCAAGAAGTGTCTTGTCTCATAATCTCTATGTCAAATAACTCAAGATCACACACAAAATTAACTCATGATCAAGGGGAAATGGATTTCTGTACAAAACATCTGGGTGGTTGGATAAGGGAAAGTATATCACTCACCGGCTCCTGGAAATAGATTTGATAGTCAAAGATTGGTATAGTCTTTGCTCTCTCCAGTGGATCCTTATCTGGATCCACAAGTGAAAGCGGAGTGTTTAGAGAAGCCACAGCCCTGAAGTGGTTAAAAAAACACAATTAGAAAAACCATACAAGTCCATATAAATGTCCATATTTGAACTGGTGAGTCACAGGTCCACCAACAATGTATGTAGGAAGGGTTTCATCCAAAGTAAACCAACATCTTTAAACAAAGCTATTCTAAGTCAGCTGTGTTAATATTGTATCGTTTATGCTCCTGGACACACTACCTCAGTCGCTCTGGGTAAAACAGTGCCATGTTCCAAGCAATTGCACCACCCCAGTCATGGCCCAGAATTGTAACCTGAGCAAGACCCTGCATTTGAGAAAAAAGATGAATGAGTTGCTTCAAAAAAATGGCAAACACTATAAAGCAATACACTATATAGTATACTATGTACACACTATATAGCCAAGTCTTTGGACGCTTGGAAATCACGTCCAAAAATGTGTGTTTATGTGGGGTTTTTCTGCCTTTGCTTCTACAACAGCCTTCACTCTTCTGAGAAGGCTTTCCACTAAATGCTGTGATACTGATACTGGACAGTAAGCCCTGGCTCCCTGTTAGCATTTCAGTTAATCTCAAAGATCTCTGATAGAGATAATGTCAGGACTCTGTGTAAGACAGCCATGTTATCTGCCAACGTTGCTCAACCATTCCTTTGTGGACTTTGTTTTAGGAGGGCAGGGGAGAAAGCTGATTAACTGGCTTGCTGGAGAAGTGGAAACCTATGAAAGAATCATATTGAGTACAGTGAACTCCTTGTCATGTCCAAGAAACCAGTTTGAGATGATTTGAGCTTTATGACATGGCGTGTTATCTAGCCTGAACGGTTGATACAAGGCAGGGTGATCCATGCTTTCATGTAGCTTACAAATTTTGACCCTAGCATTTGGATATCGCAGCAGAAATCAAGGCAGGCAACATTTTTCCAATCTTCTATCATCCAGTTTTTGTGAGGCAAAGTTCAGAAAGCCAAGTTCTCCACCTTTAAACCATTTCTTTATGGACTGTGTTTTAGGAGGGCAGACGAAAAAGCTGAATAACCAATTAGTTTGGGCGGTGGAAACCTATGAAAGCATCATCTTCAGAGTCACTGAGGTGTTCAATACAACCCATTCTGTTGCCACTGTTTGTCTATGGCGATGTCATGCCTGTTTGCTTCATAACTGTTAGCACTGAGTGTAGCTGAAATACCAAGACCAATTTGAAGGAGTGTCCACAAAATTTTGGCTGTAGTGAATTATAGTGTTGCTCTGCCAATACAGAGAAAAAACAAATGTTAAATATTCAATGCTTGTTTTAATTTGTTTTGTTCACATTCAGATCAGTAATCCTATGTTTATCCATCAGTCTGAGTCTTAACCAGCACTAATTATAAGTCAGTCATTACCCAAATTAAAAATACAATCACTTCAACCAGCAGCTTAATTCACTTTATTTGGGCCAATATTTTCTTGATTAGACTGGCAACCGCAGTACACAATTAAAGGATAATGAGCAGCCTCAGACTAGTGTGACAATTCTGCATATCCACCCCCAGTGCTCTTATTGCAAGAGAATAAATTATTTCACATTTACAAACTTTAGCAGGCACCCTTATAAACTTAAAATTGATGCAGTCTTACAAGGTTTATTTCTTTAGGCACAGTCCTTGGTTCAAACTTCTCGTCAGACTATTATTTTCAACTACTTTACTTTAAATTGTACATTCCAGCAATTGTCATACGACTACAGTCTTAGATACAACATACAGACCACAATAACTAGCATTATTTGATTGTGGGCACCTTTTTGTATTGAATGTAGCATGTTAAATAGCATGGGATATGCTGGTTTTAGCGGTAATGCTCGTCTTTCTGGACTTTTCACAAACAACTGTTGCAAAGGTTTAGTGAGGATCATGTGGAAAGCAAAATCCTAGCATTAATCAGTCAGTCTTTTGACACAGACAGTGTGTGGAGGAGAGGTGTGAAGAAAATGTGAAGAATCTTGCAAGCCAACAGACTGATGGCCAGGCAAGTGACATCAGAATTCAACAGTGCTGTTCAGAATGTCATCTCATACTTATCAAGTGCTTTTGTATCAAGTAAGCTTAGACCAATCAACTAACGTTAGACAAAACATAGACTGGGTGCAGATGTTACAAGTTAGGGGTTTTAAATAAGGGGGTTTGTCCTTGTATGTCCCCCTTGTATGTTCCATCATATAATTTATCATGTTAAATAAGGGCTCAGAAGCGAGATAAAACCCATGAAGGTGTCCTCCTGGAGAGTCCTGACTGACCATTGCTCAGCATTGATAAAAAACAAAAAATTACACTGGGGACCAAAGGTCTGAGAGCACTAGTGAAAATACTTGTTTTAATCTTTTTGGAGGATTCATACTACAGCAGGGTAATGACCCAAAACAGACCTCAAAGCTTCAGTACTTGAAGACCAACAAAGATCATGGAGTGCTGACTGCCATGTGCACTGCCTGGCCAAGAAAGAAGGTCACACACTAATATTTTGTTGGACCACCTTTAACTTTGATTACGGCACACATTCGCTGTGGCATCATTTCCACAAGCTTCTGCAATGTCACATTTATTTATTTAACATTTATTTCTGTCCAGAGTTGCATTCATTTTTCGCCAAGATCTTGTATTGATGATGGGAGATTTGTTCCACTGTGCAAAGTCTTCTCCAGCACATCCCAAAGATTCTCAATGGGGTTCAGGTCTGGACTCTGTGGTGGCCAATCCATGTGTGAAAATGATGTCTCATGCTCCCTGAACCTCTTTCACATTATGACCCTTCTGAAACAGATGAACATCTTTTCCACGACCACAGGATGCGTCTTTCGACATGAACGTTTACCAAACTGCATCAGTTAGGGTTACGAGACTTGTTGCCAGCTGAAACATAATCACCAATGCAGTAATTATCCGATCTCAGGTTCTCTTTTTTAACTATTTGATTATTTGCTTAGTTAAATCCAGGTGGTGATTTATTTTTTTTGACCAGGCAGTGTACATTTCTTCATAGTCACCTTCACTTAAAATGTTATTCTAATTTTATGATTTGTAATAAAAACCTGTGTTGAACTTGAAAAATGCATAATGATAGAATTTCACTGGTGGTCTCAGGCTTTTGGCCTCTGAAATGAATTAAAATGGCTAACTACACAAGGATTCTGTTGATTAAATTCCTTTCGGTCTTGGCTTCACATCACACATATTTATAATTGGCTGTTAGTATAGTTAGGTGAGGCTGGTCTGGGGATCTTTCCCTACCATCTGCATTGCAACAGTGAACCCTGTGATGGCCTGGTGTTCCATCCTGGGCTTACTTGCCCCTACACCTTTTAGTTTTATAAGATTATAAAGTTAAATTCAGAATTTAATCCTCATTTAAGTGTGTTTAATTCCATGTAGAGAAGCACTACAACCTGATAGAATTACATAATGCAAATAAAGGTACTTGTTTACTAAGGAAGCCATCGGTTAGCACACAGCTGCAGTAAACAGGTTAGCTAGTTAATGAACCTTAATATAGTCTTTAAATATATATTTATATGGCCTTTATTAATTTGAAAACTTTTGTGATTTTCTCAAATACTACCAAAGGTATGTAGATGGTAATGTTTCAAACAGCAGCAGCTGAATTACTGTACTTTTGCTATTAACATGCCAATTTCAGCTTTATAGATTCTGCATAATATTCAACCTTCTGTTCCCAATAATGAAGTTCTTGCACCCACTGCATCCCAATTACTTACCTACCTCTGTATAGTGGAATTAACTGTAGGCTGTAATATCTTGTGTCCTACAGGGCTAAGTAATGCTCAATGCATTTCAATCAACCAAAACAATGTGACAGGCTAGTAATACTCTGTGCACATGCTTGAAGGTATTTAACTGAAACAGCTGCAGCTGAATTTGACAGTTGAGATTTGCATTTCCTTTTCTGTACTGAGTGTCTGTTCTGACCCTTTTCATTCCCATGTTCCACAAATTCAAGTCTAATGAACAGTGTTTTTCCTAAGTTCTCAGATGTCAAGTTGCTCTAGTTCCCCTAGTCAGGAAGAATGGATGCTTGACCCTGTGAAGCACCCATAGTTAGACAAGTGTCTGACGTGATCCCCTGTTCACTTTTTCTTACATTCTATATACTATGTAGAATGGTATTAGCTTACAGCAAACAAAATTGGTTTGCTCTAGGCTCTCCATACATGCATTGCTCATTCCTGTGTGACAGCAGATTCCGTCACTTAAACATACTAACACTCTCTGTCTCATGACACCAAAGAGCTGCACATGTTGTTTCTTACTGTATGTAACTCTTGCAGCCTGTTTCCTTCCACCTTTCCTGACAAGGGTTGTGGTTTCTTATACATGTACCTAAGAAAATGCACATGTTGAAAATAATGTTTCTAAATTAATTAATAATAAATGCATCCTGTTGAAGCTTATGTTGTCCACTCTTATGCAGTGCTCTTTAATGGAAATTTCTTTAGCGTTAAATAGGAGCAAGGCAAAAAGTGATTAGTGGTGATTAAAGTGGTGTAGCAGGGCTCAGGTGTAGCTGCAGCTCAATTTGACAATTCAGAGTTGCATTCCAAGTCCTAGTCAAGTCATACTAGTTCCCCTAGTCAAGGAGAATGTATGTAAGGGGGAAAAATATACACATACTCAGGGAGTTTTTCCTTGCCACTGTCGCCTTAGGCTTGCTCAATTTGGGATTGGACGTAGTTATTAGGAGATAATCTAAATCTATTGTAAAGTTGCTTTCAGACAATGCTCCATTGTAAAAAGCGCTATATAAATAGATCTGACTTGACATACCAGCTTATCCAGAAACACCAGCAGATCCTATAGAGATAAATATGGTTCAAAGTCAGCAATTGCATGTTGGCATGAATAAAAGTACTCTGTCTGGTTGAGTTTTGCGTTTTTATACCTTTAAAATCTTTTCTTGGGAGTATTCTTCAATTTCTGCAAAGAGATATGGGAGTGTGATCAGGGCTCTGTGGATTAGACATTCACAAAGCAATAACAACAAAAAGTAGAATCCTATAAGTAACAAGGATTTAAGTCTTTTCATTGTCATCTGGGCCAAGATGAGTTAAAACAGGTTACATTCATTTAGATTTGGTTTAAATCAACTTCCTGTGAGGGACACTTCAGAGAGACCACTTCACATAACAGAATGAGAGTACTTTGTGACAGCGCAACACATTTCCTGTGGTATTTACAACACAAGCAATTACTTCAGAAGACAGAAAACTGAGGAGCATGCAGTAAATTCCCAGTGAGAAACTAATGCATTTAATTCTGGTCTGCTGCATTATAAAAACGCAGTTCTTGTTTCTTCCCTCATGGTGCGTCAGATACGCCACAAATAGAAACGGGGTGTCAAATTGGGGGTGGTCCTGAGAGTCCTTGACCCATCCTGTCAATACATGAGTCGTTAGGATCACAGGGGCCAAGGTGTGACCCATTAGTGAGTCGTTGTGACCCATGTGAAGTCTATTAGTGGTGCAGCATCACATATTTTCAAAGGAAAATTAAAGGTGTTTGTGCATGGACTGAGTTTAAGGAGTAAACCACTGATCATTCAACTTGCAGCCTTTTAACTGACCTCGTATTATTTAATAAAAACCAAACTTTACAAATGAAAGTTACTTGTTAAAGGTTAATTAATGCTTAACAAGTGGACTTGCAGAGTTTGTCTGGTTCCGATCTGTCTGTCTGCTATTGACTTACCTGCTGGAGCAGAAGAGTCGCCAAAGCCTTTTAAGTCGAGCGCAATAGCTCTGAATCCTGCACTAGCCAGAGCAGGAATCTGGGAAACAATGAAAGAGGTCATGACATGCATTTTATTTCAACCCCACATGGTACATCAGTAATAGAAGGCTTCTTTCAGCAAATCTTTCAGAATCTAGCCTAGATTGTCTTTGGCTTTAGGATATATTGCACTGAAATCTTACCTGGTATCTCCATGAAAACCAGCTTTCTGGAAATCCATGGCAGAGCAGGACAGGTGGCCCTTCCCCCATCTCCACAAAATGGATCTTCACCCCAGGCTAAAGGAGAAAGACACTGTGACTCAGCTGCTAGGCAACGGTATCACCTCTGAACCCCTGAACCTTCATCTCCATCCAGCGTACTGCTCTTACAACAGCGACTTAAAACATTAATACGTTATAAGGAGGTGCATGCAGATGCATATTCATCACCTATAATATGTAATTCCATTAAATGAGATCACGTATATTCTGATACAATGTGTATTTACCTCGACGGTAACAAATCCATGACTGACTTCATCAGTATTACAAGAGTGAGGATTCTGCTCTCCAGTAACCTGCCAAAATATGAGATGTACACACTTGATTAAAATTTTTATAATGTAAATTATGTATTGCTGGGGAATCATGTAATGTTTAATTAAGTCATTTTGGGCGGCACTGTAGCTCAGTGAGTAGCATCGTCTCCTCATAGCAAGCTGGTCCTGGGTTTGATCCCAAGGTGGAGCAGCGGCCCTTTCTGTGTGGCGTCTGCATGCCCTCCCCATGTCAGTGTGGGTTTACTCCAGGTACTCTCGTGTCCTCCCACAGTCCAAAGACATATTAGGTTAACTGACTACACTAAATTGGCCCCAACCTGAGTGTATATATGACTAGATTTGATATAACCTTGAGTGTTGATGTAACCTTGTGTCTGTCATTGAATGGCCTTTGATGCTGAAGAGCGATGTTAAATAAACAAAAAATAAATTATTACAGAGTGCAGATGTAAGCATGCCAGATGAGACACCAGTCCATCGCAGTGCATCCTGGGGTTGGTGTTGCTGGATAATCCCTGACTGGCCTCCCCTCTCTCCCTCCCTTGCCTGTGCCCAGTAAATTCTGGAATAGGCTTTGTAGCACCCAAAAGTACCCATCATCAAACTGTTAACCTGACCAGGAAGAGTGAGTTTAAAACGGGAATTTACCTTTCTTTTTAAGTAGATTATATACAAGATATATATTAATTGCCATTATGCTTGCATGCAACAAAATTGAGTACCTCCCTTAAAGAGGAATAATGCATATACAGATCCGCCACTTCATTGGGTGCACCTGTTCAAATGCTCTGTAACACAAATATCTAATCTGCCAATCACTTGGCAGAAACTCGATGTAGTTTTACAAGTTTGTAAGGGCTTAAGTTAAATGTAGTCAAGTAGTACCTGATCTGTGCTGGTGTGGAGACCCCACAGAGTGAAAGGGGGATAACAAAATATGCAGAGCAACAGATGGACTACAGTCTGTCTTTAGAACTACAAAGTGCATTTAGATGATGAGTTTAGCTGATAAAATGGACAATACTGGTAGACATGGTTTTAATGTTATGTCTGGTCGGCATATCCTCACAGTCTCTATAAGAATAAACTATATATTTAGATTAAAATGATCATTGTTAATAATGTATCCATTTATTAATTTATTAAATTTTAGAAATATTAAAACAAGGATCTCCCCCCGCATAGTGCTACAAAAGTGAAGCCTGCTGGTCTGGTGTCCTATCTATGGTGTGCCATGTTCTGCAGGACAGATGCTAGAGGATAAGACTTGTATAAAATATTTCACCTTACAATTTCTGACTAATTGTAAACGAAACCTAAGAAAAGGATCTAGTAATAAGTTAAGGTAACACATGAGAAAATTAAAGTCTCTTTCTAAATTTTGGGCAATGTAATTTTAGGGACAAAAAAGAAGGCATTTATGTATATGTGTGTTTTTCTTGGTGGAGCAATTTTGTTCCCTGTGTTAATTTCCTTATTATTCACAAATCAACAGTACATTTCATCACTTGACCACTGATGCTTTAGCACGAGATCGTGAGCCTTGTGAGCATGACAGAGACGGCTCCTGATCAGTTGGCCATAGTGTTTGGATCGATATCTTCAATGCATTATGCATTAAAGATTTTAATGGTCAGTTTAGTAATAAGATGTTAGCCCTGCCAGTGATTACCTGGGTTCAGATTCTGGCTATTCCTTATGTCAGTAGAGACTGTGGTGCCTCAGCAGTTAAGGTGCTGGACTATTGACCTGAATGTTGATGGTTCATGTCCCAGCTCCACAAGGTTGCCACTGTTGGGCGCATAAGCAAGGCCCTTAATCTTCAAGTGCTTAGACTGTATACTGTAAGATTGCTTCTGTAAGTCGCTCTAGATAAGGGCGCCTTCTAAATGTTGTAATTGCAAATGTTTCATTTATCGTTGTCATTTATTTAGTGGTGTGTTTTTTCACCTATATTGGCCCTGTGCTTGCTCTATGTATTGTATGGGTTGTCTTTATTAGGCTACTTGTCCTGTTTTTCTGTTACCTACTTTAGTGTCAGCTAGTTACCTAGTAACAGAATCCATATCTTCTGTTAGGCATTCATTGTTTGTTTGTCCCATATCATCCGTTAACCTTGTCATCTCTTCATGTTTTTTTGTATTTCTGTGTGCACTACCTTTGTGAGTAAACACCCACTTGCACTAAACCCTTACACTGGGACACATTGGAATTGCTATGGACTTTGAACCCCCTTTGCTGGTACAATAGCATTCATTCTGCTGAGCAGGCTTTCCACTAGGTTTTAGAGCATGATTTTGGACAGTAAGCCGAGCCTCACAGTTGGCATTTAATTTAATCTCTTGGTGTCTGATAGAGTTCATGTCAGGGCTTTGTGTACGCCAGCCAAATTCTCCATCAAGGTTGGTAAACCTTCTTCTATATGAGATTTGTTTTAGGAGAGCAGAGCAGAAAGTTGATGAATAAAGTTGTTGGACAGGTGAAAAACTAACAGTGTTGTATTGAAAGTCACTGATTTGGTCAGTACAACCCATTCTTCTACCACTGTTTGTCTCTGGAGATTCCCCTGCCTTGTACAGTGCTATGCAAAAGTCTTAGGTCACCATTAGATTAGATATAACATTGTTTTACCAAGGGTGTAATGACCATATCTAATGCTCTGTCTCTTTATTAGAATATAACCATAAATACAGGAAATGTGTATGCAGTATTAAAAAACTGAATAAAAATCTGAAAAAAGGTCCTATAGGCTACAGTGGCATGTATTTAGTGTGACCTCCCCTTACACTTGAGCATCTGGTAACGTCAACGTGATGCCGAGTTGACCAGGAATGGTCTTTTTGGAAGGGTATTGGAAGGGTTTTGGAAGGGTTATGGAGTGACGAATTCAAGTTTGAAATTTTTGGGTCCACTCAATTTGACAATATGTTATGATATAAATATAATATGAATATATTATATAATATGAATGTGGTCATTGCTTAAACACCAAATCTGTGGTGGCTTTTGCATAGTACTGTATGCTGTATGAAGGGTGGCTAAAGACATCAAGTGTATTTCACTCATACTGTTCCAATAAAAGCTCATTAAGTGGTGTTAGGGTATTAAAACTAATAATCAGCATGCTTAAAAGCTAAAAAGCAATGATTATTTGATATTTAAAAATATTTAAATATTACCTCTCAGGCTAAAAATGAGTTACCTGTATTCCTGTAAATTTTTTTATTTCCTTCAACGCTTGACTGACATCAGTGATCTTTGCAGCAGACATGCCCAAGCTTTCAGCTGCTCGAACACTCTCCTCAGAAACATCCAACCAGAGAGCCTGAATCAGAATACAAAATATGAAAATGTCATTTGTAGTTTTGTGATATGTGCTTGCAGTATTGGTAATGCAAAATCCTAAAACATGGATATATTCTCAGTTTTACTTTGTGACCATTCAAAATGTCAAACATTGTCAGGGTGAAATGCCTTTCCTGGTGTTTCCTGGTGTTCTGGTGCTCAGCGCTGCCCTCTAAATGTAACACCACCATGTTAGAAGTTCAAACCTTTTTTGTTTTAGTTAACCCCATTACGTCTCAAAGAATGCATTTACTGCTTTCTTTTATTCAAACTTAGTTGCCACAACTCAGTACACCCAATTCACATTTTGCTTGTAGCAGAAATCTACCAGTTGTGGAAAATTACTGTAGTCCTACATAATTTCAGTTCATTGCGATTATCTTAAATAATTGTGATTAGATGATTATGTAATAATTGTGACAGCCCTTACATATACCCCTTTATTCCAGTGTAACATTCTCAGGTCTTTTGTCCATGTTGCATGTCTCTTTGTTGAGGTTTCTTTACCTTCCTGTACACCCATGTATGCTGTCCTGGTTAGTACCAGTGTCTGTCCTTTGTTTAACTTTTGTGTTTAGCTTCTGTGCTTAACATTGTTGATAGCCTTCCCTGTTGTTAGCCCTGTCTCTTGTGAGTGTTAGTTCTGTTAGCATTTTTAGTCCTTCGTCCTGCCTCTGTTGGATTTCTCCTGCACGGAGAATTATCGGAGAATAGTCCAGATCTCGACAAAACTATGATGGGTGTCTTCATGGAAAGCACTATTTTCTAACAAGCGTTGTGGATTTTTGTCATTTGTAACTCCAGTTGTGGCATTCTGCTGATGTGGTGGCACTATATAATAATTAGTACAGTGCCACTGGAAAGGCGCTGCCAAAACTGCCAAGGAGGTGGACAGTTTCTGGGGTTTTCCGCAAGGAATTTCCTCCAAACAGAGTGTCTGCTTTTCCCTACAGCAGGGATGTGTCTGGCAGTGTCCCGATATTTTGTGACTGCTCAAGCAGGTGAATATCATTTATTTTGCATCCAAGCAAGGCAGGTCATGGTGATGTGCACATCCACAAGATGTGGAAGGGATTGGTGATGGAGAGGAACAGAACGGAAGAGAGGATTCAAGGCAATGGTATTCATTTGCCAAGCCATTAGTGGTGTATTAACGCAAAGCTGACATTTACATGATCTTAATGTCATTTTGTACTCCTACATAATCACAGAGAAAATGGTTTCGACCTGCAATAATTTAAACAAATTTTCCTGCTTCAGACATAATGAGGACGGTATGAGATGTACAGTGGTGCTGGAAAGTTTGTGAACCCTTTAGAATTTCCTATATTTCTGCATAAATGTGACCTAAAACATCATCAGAATTTGATGATGTTTTAGGTCATATTCATGCAGAGATATAGAAAATTCTAAATGGTTCACAAACTTTCAAGCACCCCTGTAGCTATGCCAAAAGCATTGTGCTCCCACATTGCAGGTTCCTGCTGACTTTGTGAGCTCCACAAACTGCAGGCTGGGTAATGTAAAACGTCATGACATGACAGCTGTACAAAAAGCAACAGAGAGAAACACATAAGAGAATGAAGCACTTTTGTAAGAGCTTTACCCTGTAGGTTCCAAAAAATGAATACAACATAGTCTTAAAAAAAAAAAAATTACTTTGACTTTTAGGGAAAACACTGAAGCATGCCATTGCTGTACAAGTGGATATGAACTACAGGGCTCTTGAAGGCTGTTTCAAAATAAAATAATATATATATATATGTACAGTGGGGAAAAAAAGTATTTAGTCAGCCACTGATTGTGAAAGTTCTTTTACTTAGAAAGATGAGAGAGGTCTGTAATGTTCATCCTAGTTACACTTCAACTATGAGAGACAAAATGAGAAAAAATAATTCAGGAAATCACATTGTAGGATTTTTAAAGAATCATGGTGGAAAATAAGTATTTGGTCACCCACAAACAAGCAAGATTTCTGGCTCTCACAGACCTGTAAGCTCTTCTGTCCTTCACTCATTACCTGTATTAATGGCACCTGTTTGACCTCATTATGAGAGACAAAATGAGACAAAAAAATCCAGGAAATCACATTGTAGGATTTTTAAAGAATTCCTCCATGCAGATCTCCTCTAGAGCAGTGATGTTTTGGGGCTGTTGCTGGGCAACATGGACTTTTAACTCCTTCCACACATTTTCTATGGGGTTGAGGCCTGGAGACTGGCTAGGCCACTCCAGGACCTTGAAATGCTTTTTACGGAGCCATTCCTTCGTTGCCCGAACGGTGTGTTTGGGATCATTGTCATGCTGGAAGACCCAGCCACGTTCCATCTTCAATGCTCTTACTGATGGAAGGAGGTTTTGGCTTAAAATCTCACGATACAAGGCCCCATAGTCCTGTCCCCTTTGCAGAAAAACAGCCCCAAAGCATGAGCTTTCCACCCCCATGTTTCACAGTAGGTATGATGTTCTTGGGATGCAACTCAGTATTCTTCTTCCTCCAAACATGACGAGTTGAGTTTTTACCAAAAAGTTCTATTTTGGTTTCAGCTGACCACATGATGTTCTCCCAGTCCTCTTCTGGATCATCCATGTGCTTTCTGGCAAACGTCAGACGGGCCTGGACATGTACTGGCTTAAGCAGGGGGACACGCCTGTCACTGTAAGAGTCCCTCTCTGCATAGTGTGTTACTGATGTTTTTTTTTTTGTTACTTTGGTCCCAGCTCTCTGCAGGTCATTCATCAGGTCCCTCCATGTAGTTCTGGGATATTTTTATGGGAGTGCCAGAAATCTTACTTGTTTCTGGGTGACCAAATACTTATTTTCCACCATGATTTACAATTAAATTCTTTAAAAATCCTACAATGTGATTTCCTGGATATTTTTCCTTTTGTCTCTCATAGAGTGTACCTATGATGAAAATTACAGCCCTCTGTCATCTTTCTAAGTAGGAGAACTTGCACAATCAGTGGCTGACTAAATACTTTTTTGCCCCACTGTAAGTAACTGAAGGCCTCTCTCACGTTGGCTAATGTTAATGTTCATGAGTCCACCATCAGAAGGACACTGAACAACAATGGTGTGCATGACAGGGTTGCAAGGAGAAAGCCACTGCTTTCCAAAAAGAACATTGCTGCTTGTCTGCAGTTTGCTAAAAATCATGTGAACAAGCCAGAAGGCTATTGGAAGAATGTTTTGTGGACGGATGAGACCAAAATAGAACTTTTTGGTTTAAAGAACAGCGTTATGTTTGGAAAAAGGTAAACACTGCATTCTAGCATAAAAACCTTATCCCAAATGAAACATGAAACATGGTGGTGGTAGTATCATGGTTTGGGCTTGTTTTGCTGCATCTGGGCCAGGACGGCTTGCCATCATTGCTGGAACAATGAATTCTGAATTATATGGAACATTGTTGATGAACAATGAATTCTGAATGGGCTTAAATTCCTCCAATTTCTGTGCAGGACTGATCAACAGTTACAGGAAATGTTTATTTGCAGTTATTGCTGCACAGGGGGGTCACACCAGATACTGAAAGCAAAGGTTCGCATACTTTTGCCACTCACAAATATGTAATATTGGATCGTATAATATGTTTGTCTCCTTTGTTTAACTGGGTTCTCTTTATCTACCTTTAGTTCTTGTGTGAAAATCTGATGATGTTTTAGGTCATATTTATGCTTAAATATAGAACATTCTAAAGGGTTCAAAAAGATTTCAAGCTCCACTATACTAACTACACTGCAAGAGGGTCCTGTGTATTTG
This sequence comes from Ancistrus triradiatus, assembly GCA_025084515.1. Lineage (NCBI taxonomy): Eukaryota > Metazoa > Chordata > Actinopteri > Siluriformes > Loricariidae > Ancistrus > Ancistrus triradiatus. The sequence continues at coordinate 46,147 of JAJAGP010002415.1, read as the reverse complement.
ATCTGATTTTGAACTTTAACTGTACGTTAACACATTACTTCAATGTTGTCTTTAATTTTGAACAGGACACATGCATTTTTAATAGAGAACACTGTAATGTGATATTGTCATTTTCATCAGTTACATACATTTGGTTGTAAAAAGTGTATGCTTGGGTCAGTTGTAGGCATGGTACATGTGCACATGTGTGCACTTGATAAGGATAGTCCTCCACCTCAATTTGAGCCAAGAAAAACCCTGCCCTGTACCTTCTGTTCGTGATACCCATGCAAATGTAAGATGCGAGAGGCATGACTTGTTCATCTTAAATTCATGACTAAGTGCCGGACCTACCTGATTCACTTTAATATCCAATTTATTCAAGGCAGTCTGGAACATTGCAGTTTCAGGCAGCCTCGTCCCAACATCGCAAGATCGCACGACCAGGTCAAAATGGCTCTCTAATACTGAGAGAATCTGAGCTGTACTGGATCTCTGAGGAGTGTCGTCAACCCAGATGTTGGCCAAGACACAGGTGGCTACGCCTTAGGAACAAGCAAGAGAGAACATCATACTATGTACCAGTATTGATGAACAATCGTCTGTTTCTGTGTTTATACGAACTATTATCATCACCAAAACAAAACTTGACACATTAATGAATAGCAGTGGCTTAGATGTAATATATCATATCATACCATATCATATCATATCATATATCAATTTAAATGTAGGATAAAATGGATGGTCAGTTGTTGTCTAGAAAAAGTAAAAGGTCAGAAGAGATGGACATATTTGGGATGCTTTGTTAGCAAAGTTAGTCCCAGATATGTGTTTATTCAAATAAACGTGTGTTTAGTTGAAATGTCAACAAACTATAATTGAACCGAGTGGGATGTCAGGAAACCTTACCTGACAGGCCTGGTATTATTACGATATTAGAGAAGAATTTACATATTTCTTGTCTGGTAAGCATGCATACCATGTCTTTTCAGAGTGGCAGCAGCGTTAAGAACTTTCCCATCGAACTCCACATGCTTTACTTCATCGAAGAGCTTCTGGGCTGAAAACTGACAGACTGCTTCTTTTTGACACTCAGAATCCAGCTCTTTAAACATCTACAGGGATAGAGAACAGGTGACTATATAGATTTTGTAATATAATAGTAAACAACCAACATACTGGAGATCCACCTTATAGATTCTAGTTTTGCCTAATCTACCCCATCTGATCCACGTAATCTCTTTTTTTCTGACTGATGCCAATCAGACCAAGTTGGAGTACTGTGAAAAAGTCATAGACACTGCAGACTTTTTTAATCACTTTTGCCATTTTTTACTTTAGCATATCAATAGAAATGCTATGATGTTTTGATTATTTTTAAAATGCTTAATGTACAAAACTTCTAAATTGCCAAAATAACTTAACATGTTACTTAATAAACCACTTTTCCATGTAGATAAAATAGATGTATAATACAGTGTTGTAACAAATATACATTTTTTCTGTAACAAACAACTTCTGTGATCAGTGTTGTTACACAATGGGTCCACCAAGGTTCAGTCCTTGGCCCCCTACTTTTTTACCATCTGCTATCCCTTGGTCAGATTATCCAATGTCATTGAGATCTACTGTTACATTTCAACTGTTATGCTGATGACATTCAGATCTATATCAACACCACAAATATCACGAACCTGCTACACCCTGCCCTGATATCCTTTATTCAAGAGCTCAGATAAGTGCAACTTTCTGAAACACTAAAACTGAATTTTATTCACAGGCCCCAAGCCTATGATTTCCAAACCCACTGACTTCACACTTAACGTAGACTGCATGACTGTCAAACCTTCCACAATAGTACACAACCTGGGTGCACTTTTTGATCCTGTACTTTTTTTTGAACCTCACATAAGACTCAGGTCAGAAGAGCTTTTTTTCCATCTCTGCAATATTGCTCGTCTTCACCCCTCGCTCTCTATGAAAGATACTGAAACTCTGCTTCAGACGCCCTCATCGTCCCACTTACACTACTCATCTTTTCATTGGTATCTAAGGCAAACCCATTCATCCACTTTAGTATCTGTAAAACTCTGCCCAATGGATTACTTTCTCAAAATCAGCTCGTATCACCCCATTTCAGTTACACTGGCTACCTGTCCTGCTTTGCATTCAGTTTAAAGTTCTTCTGTTAACTTCATCTCTACATTACACCAGCCTACTTATCAGGGCTCCTGCACCCCTAGAGCCCTGTCTGAACACTCAGGTCATCTAATGTAGGTTACCTTTGTGAACCTAAATTTACATTGTCCACTTCAGGGGGCAGATCTTTCAGTGACATGACCCCTAAATTATGGAACACATTACCACAGTCAGTTTGCATCTGTTCCTAACTTTCCTCCTTCCAAACTCAGCTCAAAACTTGCCTTTTCTCACAATAGATTCTTCATTTTCCTGATTAATGTTATTTGCTGCAAAGCAATCTTGGGTATGAGAAATGCACTATTTAAATGGAGCTTATTATTATTTTATGCAGAAGGCGTGTGGATGATTGAAAAAAAAATCTAACCAACTATAATGAAACTATATGGCTGATCCAGCTTTAGATATTACAGTTTACTGATCTTTTTTTGATTATTATTGTTCCTTTGGTTGCATATTTGCCAGATGTTTGCACAGTACTGTTTGTTGACATGAACTCTGTCACTATTAGGTGTGTCAGTAATAGATGAGTTACAGACCAAGGTTTAAAGTCTAAAAATGCATTTGTTGCAGTGCAAGCAGTTGTTCTCCTGCAGCAACAGAAAGTGTCGTAATAGTAGTCCCAACGGTAAACTCATTACTCAATAGGCTAATGAGATGAAAATTGTGCTCACTGGTATAGAATGACATGGTTTACCTGGGAAAGGGTGATATTTCCCCGTTCAGCCCGAAACAGAGCATTGTCACTTCCTGTTTTGGCAATAATGTTTGATATGTAGTCCCTAGAAGCAGAGCACTGTTAAAACCAGTACACTTCATTAACAATCGAAGAAACGATGATAAACACCTACCTTGAAAGGTTGAGACTTGTTTCAAACTTGTCAAAGGTCTGGTGAGGGTGAGGGGTTATGACACCACCCCACAAACCAAACAGCACAGCTTTGCCCATTTAGAAATGACTTACCAAATAAAGAACAACAGAGCTGAAGAGTTCAAGGATGTTCAGTGGAGTAAAAGATCTTTTATTAGCTAGGAAGTAGGTCAGAGAGAATGGAAAATACTAATGGCCAATGAGCTGTATGGTAGGAGGCGTGACTAATGTTCACTCTGGCTAATGGCCCTTTCCAGGAAAATGAAACAAGAAGTCACATTTCATTGTTCACAACTTAAAAAAAAACACCAAAACACAGAAAATATTACTAAAATACATGGTACATTTTGCTATGTATATGTTTATTCTCATATGTTCTGAGATTTGGTGTTGTAGTAAAAATCATATTTATACTCACTGTATTTTTTTAAATCTAATTTTCTAGTATTCTAATAACCATGACCCTACAGCAGCCAACAGTCTAAAAAACAGCCACAATTCTTGACTGCATGGATTCCTTGTAGTCCAAGTTGTGTGTGAGCCCATATGACTGTGTCCTTTAATTGCTGCAGATGTATTACCTGCACATTCATGCTATGAGTTTCCCATTCTATCACCAATTTGAGAGGACTTTAAAACAAGGTGCAATATGCTACAAGTAGCCATTAGACAAAGGTAAATTGTGGCCATATAGGGCTGCACAAGGTCAGCAACAATACTCAGATAGGCTGTAGCATTCAACCGATGCTTGAATAGTATTCGGCGGCTAAATGCGTGCAAGTTTTCTGATGCTACAATCAGAAATCAAGATTGATCAGATCATATTTTCCCATCTTTAACTAGAAAATTTCAGATTTTTTTTGCCATTCTAGCTTAACATTCCTATAGTTTGCTTTACAGGAGTGTAACTTGATGTGAGCTTCTGCTGTTGGGGCAAAGCTACCCGAGTGTTCAAGCTATTCAACCTGCTGTTCTGATTACTACTGGTTATTTGAGGCTTCCAGTGTTTCCAGTCAGACAAATCATTGTGCTCTGACTAAGTTTCTTATTAATAGGAGTTTAAATGTGTGAGTTCTTTGCTTTACTTGGTATAAACTCTGGAGGCTGTTGTGGTTAAAATCCCAGTCGTTTTGAGTATACTCAAAGTTAGTTTCTGAAACACTCAAATTACTCAACGTAATCCGACACCAACATCTATGCAGTGGTCAAAGTCAGATCCAATATTTTGTAATTCCTCTTTTGTTGATTTTTCCCATTTCCCATTCATCTGTCACTGATGCAGCTTTTGACCCATGGCTGCATGGAACACAGTTGATTTGCTGTAACAGTCTGCTGTCTGGATGATCTGGTGAGTAAATAATCTCCAAATAATTTTAAAAACAGCATTACATTCTGTGAAACGGGTTGCTGACCGACAAGGACATTACCACAGTCACATAGTCTTTTTAGGCTACTGTAATGTAAATATAAAGGGTATTTTCACAAGAAAACTGCATGCAAATGATATGTAAATGCATGAGAGATACCACTAAAACATGAGTTAGTGATGTGTGACTGAAACTATTGATACTCTTGTTTGACAGAAGCCCAAAATGTTTTTTACTGTGTTACAAACAACATCGATCAGCCAGATGAAACAGAGACTCTACGAGTGAATGAGAACCAGTTTATGTAATTATAAGTTAGAGAGAATACTGTAAACAGGTAGTAGGGGGATAATCAAGGGAGTACTACTAACAATAGGATAGGTACACACAAACGCCAATTACGATGTGCTAGAAAAAAGTCTCTAAACACATGAACCGAGTTACAGCAGTCCAAACATGAACTAATGAGCAAGTGAGCAAAGCAGTTACTTACACTCACAAATGACAGACTTCCGCTCCAAACACCTGCCTCTGCTTGTGGATCCTCAGCATTGATTGACTGTTTACATCTGCAATATCTGGAGTTAAGACAGATATTTATCTCCTATTCTAATTTACTGTACTTGTGTTGGACGTTGATTGGAAGGATGTTGATTTGCTGTAAGTTAAATTACAAACCTTTAAAAACCCTAAATGGGCTCACCCCCCAGTACCAGAGTCCACTAGTTTAGCACATTCAAGCAAATGCTGCAGGTTTTTTATCAGTAATGAAAACTAGAGATCATTTTCTGTATGCTTCCTATCAATGTTTGGGACTCAGTTCTTAAACCTTGGCTCAAGACACACTTGTGTAGTCAAGCATTTGCCAGTAGTACTTGATGCAGATCTGGGGGTCCAAGGGCATGATTTAGTAAACTGGGATGTTGGTTTCTGTTGCTCAGTCTCACATGACCACTTAGGTTTGTGACATGGAAGAAGTGAGCTGCTGATATCTCTGCTTGCACTGGCATCACCATTTACACCTGGTTTAAAGTTTTATTCACCAGCTATATAAATACATAATTGCATGACTGAGCTTGCAAACAGACATTTCTTGGTGACCTGTCCTATAGCCCAGGATAGCTTGAACACCTTTACAATATTAAGGTGCATTATGTGTTATACAGTTCACTAATGTGGGTGTCATTCGGCCATTAACTGTAATAGAGGACACTGCCACTCAAACAACATTGACTCATCAGGTGATGAAGATCCCATGTGCTTGATAGATTTGTAACAGTGTGAGAAGAGTCATAAAAGCATGTGGTGATGAGCAACTTCCTTTTTCTAAACTCTTTTCCGCCTTGCTAAAAGGTTTGGACACTTATGCTGGTCAACCAGCTTTACCAGCACAACCAAACCATCACCAGATCAGCACTTACTAGCATTAAACTTGGACCAATATGGAATGTGGAACTTGTGTGATTTTGCTAAATGATTATCATACCAGCCTGGAAAACACATGCAACTCTTTGCTTCTTTTTTAAATAATCCAGAAATAATCCTGATAAGGCAATAACCAGCATAAACCAACTATCACTAACATGGAATATGGAACTCGTATAATCTAATTGGCCAGTATCCAAAACACAACATGCTAGTCTTTAGTGTCTTATATATATATATATATACAGTATCTCACAAAAGTGAGTACACCCCTCACATTTCTGCAAATATTTTATTAGATATTTTCATGGGACAACAGCATAGAAAGGAAACTTGGATATAACTTAGAGTAGTCAGTGTACAGTTTGTATAGCAGTGCATATTTACTGTCTTCTGAAAATTACTCAACACACAGCCATTAATGTCCAAAAGCTGGCAACATAAGTGAGTACACCTCACAGTGAACATGTCCAAATTGTGCCCATAGTGTCAATATTTTGTGTGACCACCATTATTATCTAGCACTGCCTTAACCCTCTTGGGCATGGAATTCACCAGAGCTGCACAGGTTGCTACTGGAATCCTCTTTTACTCTTGACATCACATAACTGGTGGACATTAGACACCTTGTGCCCTTCCACCTTCCGCTTGAGAAAGCCCCACAGGTGTTCAATTGGGTTTAGGTCTGGAGACATACTTGGCCAGTCCATCTCCTTTACCTTCATCTTCCTCAGCAAGGCAGTTGTCACCTTGGAAGTGTGTTTGAGGTTGTTATCATGTTGGAAAACTGTCATGCAGCCCAGTTTCCGAAGGGAGAGGATCATGCTCTGCTTCAGAATGTCACAGTACATGTTGGAATTCGTTTCCCTCAGTGAACCGCAGCTTTCCAGTGCCAGCAGTACTTATGGAGCACCAGACTATGATGCTACCACCAACGTTCTTGACTGTAGGCAAGACACAGTTATCTTGGTACTCTTCACCAAGGCGCAGCCACACATGCTGGACACATCTGAGCCAAACAAGTTTATCTTGGTCTTGTCAGACCACAGGACATGGTTCCAGTAATGTTCTTGGACTGCTTATCTTCAGCAAACTGTTTGCCAGCTTTTTTGTGCATCAGTTTCACAATAGGCTTCCTTCTGGGATGACGGCCATTCAGACCAAGTTGAAGCAGTGTGCGGTGTACAATCGGAGCACTGACAGGCAGACCTCCCACTTCTTCAAACTCTGCAGTGATGCCAGTAGCACTCGTGCATCTCTTTTGTGAAGCCAACCTCTGGATATGACACTGAACACGTGGACTCAGCTTCTTTGGTTGACCCTGGCGAGGTCTGTTCTGAGAGGAACCCATCCTGGAAAACCACTGGATGACCTTAGCCACCTTGTTATAGTTTCAGGGTGTTGGCAATCTTCTTATAGCCATGTTTGTGGAGAACAACGATTATATTTCTCACAACCCTCAGAGAGTTCTTTGCCATGAAGTGCCATGTTGAATATCTAGTGGCCGGTATGAGAGAATTATACCCAAATCACCAAATTTAACAGCCCTGCTCCCCATTCACACTTGGAACCTTGTAACTGTAACGAGTCACATGATACCAGGGAGGGACAATGACACAATTGGGCACGATTTTGACATGCTCACTGTGAGGTGTACTCACTTGTGTTGCCAGCTATTTGGACATTAATGGCTGTGTGTTGAGTTACTTTCAGAAGACAGTAAATATATACTGCTATGCAAGCTGTACACTGACTACTCTAAGTTATATCCAAGCTTCATTTCTATAATGTTGTCCCCTGAGAAGTTACAATAACATATTTGCAGAAATGTGAGGGGTGTACTCACTTTTGTGAGATACTGTGTGTGTGTGTGTGTGTGTGTGTGTGTGTGTGTGTATATATAGATATATGTGTGTATATACAGGTCCTTCTAAAAAAATTAGCATATTGTGATAAAGTTAATTAAACTGATAAAAATTAAACTTTCATATATTTTAGATTCATTGCACACCAACTGAAAGATTTCAAGTCTTTTATTGTTTTAATGATTTTGGCATACAGCTCATGAAAACCCAATATCTCACAAAATTAGCATATCATGAAAAGGTTCTCTAAACGAGCTATTAACCTAATCATCTGAATCAACGAATTAACTCTAAACACCTGCAAAAGATTCCTGAGGCTTTTGAAAACTCCCAGCCTGGTTCATTACTCAAAACCGCAATCATGGGTAAGACTGCCGACCTGACTGCTGTCCAGAAGGCCATCATTGACACCCTCAAGCAAGAGGGTAAGACCACAGAAAGAAATTTTCTGAACGAATATAGGTGGTTCCCAGAGTGCTGTATCAAGGCACCTCAGTGGGAAGTATCTGTGGGAAGGAAAAAGTGTGGCAGGGGAAAACGCTGCACAACGAGGTGAGGCGACCGGGACCCTGAGGAGATTGTGGAGAAGGGTCGATTCCAGTCCTTGGGGGGACCTGCGGAAGGAAGCAGTGGACGCGAAGTCGTGCAGTAGAAACATCCAGAAGCCACCGTGCACAGGCGTGTGCAGGAAATGGGCTACAGGTGCCGCATTCCCCAGGTCAAGCCACTTTTGAACCAGAAACGGCGGCAGAAGCGCCTGACCTTTGCTACAGAGAAGCAGCACTGGACTGTTGCTCAGTGGTCCAAAGTACTTTTTTTGGATGCAAGCAAATTTTGCATGTCATTCGGAAAGGTGCCAGAGTCTGGAGGAAGACTGGGGAGAAGGAAATGCCAAAATGTCTGAAGTCCAGTGTCAAGTACCCACAGTCAGTGATGGTCTGGGGTGCCATGTCAGGTGCTGATGTTTGTCCACTGTGTTTTATCAAGGGCAGGGTCAATGCATCTAGCTATCAGGAGATTTTGGAGCACTTCATGCTTCCATCTGCTGAAGAGCTTTATGGAGATGAAGAGTTCATTTTTCAGCACGACCTGGCACCTGCTCACAGTGCCAAAACCACTGGTAAATGGTTTACTGACCATGGTATTACTGTGCTCAATTGGCCTGCCAACTAGCTCCTTGACCTGAACCGAATAGAGAATCTGTGGGGAATTGTGATATTGTGAAGAGAAAGTTGAGAGACGCAAGACCCAACACTCTGGATGAGCTTAAGGCCGCTATCGAAGCATCCTGGGCCTCCATAACACCTCAGCAGTGCCACAGGCTGATTGCCTCCATGCCACGCCGCATTGAAGCAGTCATTTCTGCAAAAGGATTCCCGACCAAGTATTGAGTGCATAAATGAACATAATAATTTGAAGGTTGACTTTTTTGTATTAAAAACACTTTTCTTTTATTGGTCGGATGAAATATGCAAATTTTGTGGGATAGGAATTTTGGGTTTTCATGAGCTGTATGTCAAAATCATCAGTATTAAAACAATAAAAGACTTGAAATCTTTCAGTTGGTGTGCAATGAATCTAAAATATATGAAAGTTAAATTTTTATCATTACATTACGTAAACGAATTAACTTTATCACAATATGCTAATTTTTTGAGAAGGACCTCTATATATATATGTGCATATGTGTATACACACACACACACACACACACACACACACATATATGTGTTTAGTCAGCCACTGATTGTGCAAGTTCTTCTACTTAGAAAGATGAGAGTGGTCTGTAATTTTCATAATAGGTACACTATGACAGACAATGACAGACTATGACAGACAAAATGAGAAAAAAAAACCCAGGAAATCACATTGTGGGATTTTTAAAGAATTTAATTGTAAATCATGGTGGAAAATAAGTATTTGGTCACCCACAAACAAGCAAGATTTCTGGCTCTCACAGACCTGTAACTTCTTCTTTAAGAAGCTCTTCTGTCCTCCACTCGTTACCTGTATTAATGGCACCAATGTGACCTCGTTATCTGTATAAAAGACACCTGTCCACAGCCTCAAGCAGTCAGACTCCAAACTAAAGACCAAAGAGCTGTCAAAGGACACCAGGATGAAAATTGTAGACCTGCACCAGGCTGGGAAGAGTGAATTTACAATAGGCAAGCAGGTTGGTGTGAATAAATGAACTGTGGGAGCAATGGAAGATGTACAAAACCATCGATAGTCTCCCTCGATCTGGGGCACCACGCAAGATCTCATCCCGTGGGGTCAAAATGATCATGAGAACGGTGAGTAAAAATCCAAGAACTACACGGAGGGACCTGATGAATGACCTGCAGAGAGCTGGGACCAAAGTAACAAGGCTACCATCAGTAACACACTATGCCAAGAGAGACTCGGATCCTGCAGTGCCAGGCGTGTCCCCCTGCTTAAGCTAGTACATGTCAAGGCCCGTCTGTAGTTTGCCAGAGAGCATATGGAAGATCCAGAAGAGGATTGGGAGAATATCATGTGGTCAGATGAAACCAAAATAGAACTTTTTGGTAAAAGCTCAACTTGGCGTGTTTGGAGGAAGAAGATGCTGAGTTGCACGCCAAGAACACCATACCTACTGTGAAGCATGGGGGTGGAAACATCATGGTTTGGGGCTGTTTTTCTGCAGAGGGGTTTTTCTACAGTGTGTGAAAACCTGGTGAAGACTTGCAGGAAACGCTTGACCTCTGTCATTGTCGACAAAGGTTATGTTACAAAGTATTGAGTTGAACCAAATTTATTGACCAAATACTTATTTTCCACCATAATTTACAATTAAATTCTTTAAAAATCCTTCAATGTGATTTCCTTTTTTCTCATTTTGACTCTCATAGTTGAAGTGTTCCTATGATGAAAATTACAGACCTCTCTCATCTTTCTAAGTAGGAGAACTTGCACTATCAGTGGCTGACTAAATACTTTTTTGCCCCACTGTATATGTATGTATGTGTGTGTGTGTGTGTGTGTGTGTGTGTGTGTGTGTGTGTGTGTGTGTGTGTGTGTGTATGTGTTTATAAAAATGTATTTTGAAACAGCCTTCAAGAGCCCTGTGGTCCATATCCACTTGTACAGCAATGGCATGCTTCAGCATTTTCCCTAAAGAGTCAAAGTAATTATTATTTTTTATATATACATAATTATGTATATATGTATATATGTCTACTGCTCGAAAAAATAAAGGAAACACTTAAAGAATTGGGTGGACACACGTGGGTGGACAAAATTGTTTGTACCCCTCAGTTAATGAAAGAAAAACCCCCAATGGTAACAGAACTTTAATCTGACAAAAGTAATAATAAATACAAAGTCTATGAAAATGAACAAATGAAAGTCAAACATTGATTTTCAACCATGCTTCAACAGAATTATTTTAAAAAATAAACTCTTGAAACAGGCCTGTACAGAAATGATGGTACCCTTAGCTTAAGATTTTGCTGCACAACCTTTTGAGGCAATCACTGCAATCAAACGATTCCTGTATCTGTCAGTGAGACTTCTGCACCTCTCAGGAGGTACTTTGGACCACTCCTCATGAGCAAACTGCTCCAGTTGAAGGATGCCTTTTCCAGACGGCATGTTTCAGCTCCTTCCAAAGATGCTCAATAGGATTTAGGTCAGGGCTCATAGAAGGCCACTTCAGAATAGTCCAGTGTTTTCCTCTTAGCCACTCTTGGGTGTTTTTAGATGTGTGTTTTGGGTCATTACCCTGTTGCAAGACCCATGACCTGCGACTGAGACCAAGCTTTCTGACACTGGGCAGCACATTTCTCTCTAGCATTCCTTGATAGTCTGGAGACTTCATTGTACCCTGCACAGATTCAAGACACCCTGTGCCAGATGCAGCAAAGCAGCCCTGGAACATAACAGAGCCTCCTCCATGTTCCACAGTAGAGACAGTGTTCTTTTCTTGATATGCTTCATTTTTCCATCTGTGAACATAGAGCTGATGTGCCTTGCCAAAAAGTTCCATTTTTGTCTCATCTGCCATAGGACATTCTCCCAGAAGCTTTGTGGCTTGTCAACATGTAGTTTGGCAAATTCCAATCTGGCTTTTTTATGTTTTGTTTTCAACATGTTTTTTTCCCATTGAGATCTGATGTGTTTTCAAAGTGTTTCTTTCATTTTTTTTGAGCAGTGTGTATAACATGTATACAGTGGTGCTTGAAAGTTTGGGAAACCTTTAGAACCCCCCCACCCCCACCCCACCCCTTTAGAATTCCTCACATTAACTGCTCGCTTCAGGTCCTTCCACAACATTTTGCTTGGACTAAGGTCAGGACTTTGACTTGGCCATTCAAAAACATGAACTTTATTCTTCTTTAACCATTCTTTGGTAGAACAACTTGTGTGCTTAGGGTCGTTGTCTTGCTGCATGATGCACCTTCTCTTGAGATTCAGTTCATGGACAGATGTCCTGACATTTTCCTTTAGAATTCACTGATATAATTCAGAATTCATTGTTCCATCAATGATTGCCAGCCGTCCTGGCCCAGATGCAGCAAAACAGGCCCAAACCATGATACTACCACCACCATGTTTCACAGATGGGATAAGGTTGTTAAGCTGGAATGCAGTGTTTTCCTTTCTCCAAACATAATGCTTTTCTTTTAAACCAAAAAGTTGTATTTTGGTCTCATCAGTCCACAAAACATTCTTCCAATAGATTTCTGGCTTGTCCACGTGATCTTTAGCAAACTGCAGACGAGCAGCAATGTTTATTTTGGAGAGCAGTGGCTTTCTCCTTGCAACCCTGTCATGCTACCATTGTTGTTCAGTGTTCTTCTGATGGTGGACTCATGAACATTAACATTAGCCAATGTGAGAGAGGCCTTCAGTTGCTTAGAAGTTACCCTGGGGTCCTTGGTGACCTCATCAACTATTACACGCCTTGCTCTTGGAGTGATCTTTGTTGGTCAACCACTCCTGGGGAGGGTAACAATGGTCTTGAATTTCCTCCATTTGTACACAATCTGTCTGATCTTTAGAGATGGTTTTGTAACCTTTTCCAGCTTGACGAGCATCAACAACTTCTTTTTCTGAGGTCCTGAGAAATCTGTTTTGTTCGTACCATGATACACTTCAACAAACTTTCAAGCACCACTGTATGTGTATATATGTATGTAAATGTAACTGTCATAACTAACTTTTTGCTGATGAAATTTTGCAAATTCACTCTAGGGCTGAACGTGTCAGTATTGAAATGAAAGAAATGATTTGGTAGTCAAATTACAAATGGGCAGCATATTTCAGTCGGGTTGGCAGTCTTAGTAATGTCATGCTAAAACACAAACTGTTTTGTTTTTTACTGTTTTATAACAGAGACGAGAAGCAGCAGAAATAGCATGGTTGGCATTTGTCATGACCAATCTTGAAGTAAAACAATGTAACAGTGAGAGTGTAAAACCAATAATTCACTGCTGTATGATTTTGTTGCATTAACTAATCTTTACTGGTTTACAGCACCAAAAGGAGATAAAGAGAAATGCACACAGGACAACCTATTTCAGTTCTGTGAATTTTTCTTTTCTTTTGTTCATTCCTTCCTTTACCAATATGTCTGAGAGCATTTTTATAATAAGGTTTGTTAAGATAGCACTTTGCAGACCTAAGAAATTGGAGCATATTCTTTTAGCAAAGAAGTAGGTCTTTTCTGGGCCTGTTCCACAGTAGAGCATTTACATTCCTCATAGTTTAGATTTTTACATCAGTATTTAACATTCTGCAGATCCATTACTGGATGAATGGATGGATGAATAGATGGGTCGATGGATATTTATTTATTTATGCCAAGGGAAATTGCTTATTTTTCTGCAATCATCAGTCTGACAATGGGTTGAATTTTATGAGTTGCTCATTCCTGGAAAGATTGGAAACTACCATGTTTTCAGGTTTATTATTATTATTTTTTAAATAAAAATAACCATTTCCACTACAGACCCTTCTCAGATGCACTACGTCGATTGCATACATCTTTTCATCATGCCATGTGTCAATGCATCCTAAAAGCTCCAGGCCATCAGAATTTGGGAAGGTTCTGCCTTTATGCAGGATTTCACCAACTGGAAGCAGTGCTTTTTTCACAATTGGTTTCTGCCTGTGAGTTTATATTTAGGATCTTAATTTGATCATGTTAAGGTTTATGTCTTAATATATAAAATCACAGAGATGGTGCACAGAGATTTTTTTTTTATCAATCTACAAATAATAGGTTGACTTAATAGTGGAGAATGGGCAAAAGTTGAGAAGCTAGAATCTGCTCGGTTTAATTGAATTGTGAAACGTCAATACAGGAACATGTGGTGCAAAATGTCTCTCATATTAATTACGATTCACCCTTTGAGCCTCAGACGTGTTGATCTTCATACAAGATGTTTCAAACAGTAGAAACAGCCCAGGTATCACGCCTTGACGTTGAAAAACTAGTTCCTGCTTTTATAACCTCTAGACTGAGCTATTGAAAGGTTTTGCTCGCTGTCTGCCCTGTAGCTTCTTTAAATAACTCGTAAGCTAGTTCAGTATGCTGCAGCTCACATCCTGACCGGAAAAGTCAATTTAAAGAAAGTTAATTCTTTTCATTTTATGCTGGCTGCCTGTTAAGTACCACATTGACTACACAGTCCTGCTAGTGCCAGTTTAAGCTCAACCCAGGGGGAAAAAAGCAGTTTAATCATCACACAGAGGCTCGTTGGCTATGACCGAATGAGGGGAGTCCTGTGACGGTTCATGCATTGGCACTGCAACAGCGACTTCTGTCCCCTACACCAACCTCCCCATGCAACCCCAACAAGGTAAAGTGGGGATACAAGTTTGAAAACCAATTAAATAAATAAGATAATACGTAATAATAAGTTGACTTAATATAGCACGCTCACTGAGCCAGGTTTACTTTACAAATGTGGCCCGTGCACCCCTTCAATCTGATTGGCCTCCTCAGATGCCACCCCAAAATTTCTGCCACTTTCACCTCGCCAATGGTATGTTTAAAAGTATTTCATCAGTACACAAGCATTATGGACTTGACACTCAACATATGTTGACCAGTCTTTTTTAGATGCAAAGCACTTCCAAGACTAGCAGTGTCACTAACTCGCTCGCTTGCTTGTTCAGTCATTTGTTCATTCAGTAATTCACTCACACTGGCATGGTGCTTTGTGTAAGTGATGTTCAATCTATGTGACACTGTTTGTTCTTGTAATGTTGTGCAGTGCCCTCCAGAGTGCTCAGAATTAGTGGTCTACCTTTGGTTAAAGGCCTCATCAACTGTTTGAATGACCACAAATACTTGTACAGGTTTAGTTACAGGTCAGAGCATTATTTATCACAATGAAGCTCAGGAACTGGAAGATGATAATGCACATTGTTGCTTGAAACAAGCCAATAAATTGGCGTTCGATTGGTGTATCATGACTGTGCCTAGCATAGTAATTCATATTTTTTTTAAATCCACTGTGTGCGCACATTAACAACATGTCATGGACACCTCTAAACATCCCCTTGCCACCCCTGGGCCAATCTAGATAAATATTCTTAGAACCGCCTCTGCCGGAACCCCAGTAACTGTGGTGGTGGGCTATCGAATTTCCACGGCTCCACTGAAGCTCCAAATGGTAATCATCATTATTATACAGTACCTATAGGTCAGTATTGTCATATTTTGGTATTGCCTTTTCCAGGTGTATTAACACCTCTACATTTAAACAACTTAATTAAAAAAGTAATTGATATAATACCTTGTTATTGCTGTGTTTTAAAGGACAGAAAGGTGAATGTCCTTGAGTGGTCAAGTCAAAGCCCTGACCTAAATCCTATTGAAAATCTGTTGGACTTGGAGAGCACTCCATTGTCAATCACCACGAAATTGGACTGAACAATTCTGAAAGATGGAATGGGCAAATATTCCCCAGTTTAGATGTGCAAAGTTCATAGAGACATATCCGAACAGACTGACGGCTGTCAGTAAAGCAAAAGGTGGTTCTATGAAGTGTTAAATCAGGGGGGTGTTATTATAAGTATTAAATTGTTAAGTTTAAGTTAAGTTTAGTGTGTATGGATTTCAGGCTTGCTGAACCATATTTGTGCTTTTGAACTTTGTGCAGATAAATATAGAAGCGTTGTAAAGATTTTCATAGTGAGTAATTTCTTAAAATTTCATTTTTTACACTAATGTCCAAAAATGATGCATTAATAATTATTTTTTAATGACTTACAGGTGTTAAACTGCTCAGAAAATGTGCTTAAGCAGTTTGAGAGTAGACTCCACATTTTTCACCAGAAGCTTGCTGGGTTTCAGGTCTTGAAAAACATGCCAGTGTGCAATAAGAGTGTATAAGCAATCGTGAAAAACCACATCTCGAAATATCAAATTAAAACATGCAGTGCTGAACAGAAGGCAGGAAGACATCCCCCAAATGGCTAATGGCTTCTTTGAATGCGTTAGCCAGGGAAGGATGGCAATTAGGCTTCTGTTAGTACCAGATGTAAGACGATGGCTAAATGCATCATGTTAACAAAAAAGCAGAAATAGTGCAATGTGTACACTGTACTGTATAATTATGCTTACCAACCAACTCTTCAGGAGGTCACACTGGACTGCTGAACAAAAGACTGTTCAAAGTTCAAAATCTCGACTTCAGTAAGCTGTCACTCTTGGGTGCTTGAGCTATACGCTTAACCATCAACTGCTCAGCTCAGTTGTATGTCTCTCTTGATAAAGTTGTCAACCCAATGCTGTAAATAAAAACAAAATATGTACAGTACCTAAAATGCAACTCTTTGCTGGATCTGATCTGATTTTTTTCTTTATCTATAAATACTAGGGCTGTGCTAAAAAAATGGATTCAGCAATATATCACCATATTTATTTTGGTGATATACTACATCGATTTTCAGATCAAATTTCTTTTTTTTTTTTTTTTAAAGGAACAATAAACACATTTTAAATGGGGTGTGAACTATAATTTCCGCTCCTGTAGATGTCACAGTACAGTGTTTTGACTCAATTTGTCTGCTGAATTATTAATATGATGTGATGTGCCACTCAGATTGTACACCATAACTTGTATTTCAGCTGTTTTTATATTTTCAGTGAACTATGTGGAATATCACAATATGTGTCGCATTGCAATGTACAGTGATGTGTATCATATTGTGAAGTCCTTTCCAGTACCCACCCCTAATAAATACATCGAGGTCGAGGTGGTATGCCCATGTTTTATATTGGGTTTTGGTGTCCATAAACTTTTGGAGTTGGTGTAACATACAGTATGCACGTAAGGTCCAGGGTTCATATAAATTATATTGTTCAGAGTTCTTGCATATCCTATGGCCAAACACTTGTTCACAGCCATTCTAATTAGTGGTCTCTATTTAGAGATCTAATTACAATTACAGTCTTAACAATTGTGTGTTAAATCCAATCCATGCATTGAGTCCTTCCTCAAGGGGCTAACAGTGGCAGATTGGCAGAGGTGTGATTTGAACCCTGGACTTTCTGCACCATAGTACTGTACCTTAAGCACTAGGTCAACACTGGCAAGAAGTCTCCAGAGACAAACAGTGGACACAGAATGGATTGTATTGAACATCTCAGTCACTCTTACAATTACACTTTCATAGCTTCCCCCTCTAAAATAATTTAGTTTATCAACTTTCTTTTCTGTCCTTCCAGAACATGTCCATGAAGAAATAGTTTGCCAACCTTAATGGAGAACATGGCTGGCCTACACAGAGTACAGATTTGAACTCCGCCATGTACCTTTGAGAAATGGAATTCTAGCAGTGAGCCGCGACTTCATGTCCAACATCAGTGCATGACCTCACAGACATGTTCCAAAATCTAGTGGAAAGTTTTCTTATAAGGTTGAAGCCTGCTGTAGCAGCAATTAGCTTAGACAAACTCCATACCAATACACATATAGCTTTTGGATGAAATATTTGGGTGTCCACACATTTCTGGTTAATATAGTATATACATTAAGTGTCGCTGTGATTTCAAGGGCCCCTTATCTGATGGGAGGCCCTTTTTTAACTATTTGCTTTAGTTATATATGTATACACACATTTAAGCCAGGCCAAGTTAGCATAATCAATTAACCTAATGCATGTCTTTGGACTGTGGGAGGTAACCAGAGTATCTGGATTAAACCCACATGTACTGTACATCTGGAGGACCCAGACTGCTCCACCTGGGATCAAACCTAGGACCTTCTTGCTATGAGCCAACGGTGCTACCCACCGCACCACCCCCACCTAGCATGGAAAAAGTGGTTTGACCGTGTCATATGCTACTATTTTTTCCTCACTGTGTAACATGTCTACTGTACGTACAGGGTTTTAATGTAAAGGTTTCACATGAACCATATACACACAGTCCACATGCATGTATTAATTTAAGGCAAATTAAATTATTGCAGTATACATTCCGATTACCGGTAATTAATTTTTTACTTGCTCAAAAGTGAGTCCCCATCTCCTTATCCTTACACATTGCTAGTTTGCCTATTCACATCTGTATTATTAATGTAAACAAAACAAATACATTTGAAGTAATTATACAGGATTTTTTTTCTGGCTGAAAAATCCATAGGACTTGTCATTGTAAGCTGTCATAGTTTGTAAGCTGACATGGTTACAGTTTCCTGCTTGTAAATTGTTGTCACAATGGCAGGCAGGAAAATCAAACAATTTTATACAGATTGTTCACCTAGTCAGAATATCAGTGTGGAATGTTGAAAATGTTGACACTTGCAAATGCTGGCACTCGTGGCATGAGCGGTTTCATTTTCTCAGCAGGTGGATGACACTGCCAAGTTGGTTTGAGCCCAGCGAAAAGCTGAGTCAGCAGGCCCTCAGGGGAACTACAAGGAGTTTTTGTCGTCTTGTCTCTATGGGTGACATTTGTATACATTGAGAATTGGCAACACATTTCTATTTTTGCTTTAAAAAAAAAAAGGACATATCATTGCGGAACCGATACAGTACAGTAAGAGCATAGACTAGTGTCACACTTTTTTGCCTGAGCAAACCTACCTGGTACCCTAAGATTAACACAAGAATTAGCAGGGTCAAAGTTAGAAAACTTCCTTTTTTTACAGTAATTTTTTATGTTCTAGGAAGTAATGTTAAAGAAAATGTCCTGCTTGCAGTTTGCAATCCAATTCATCTCAAAGGTTATGCTTACGATCAGAGTTTGCAAAGCATTTTTAACCTCACTTGAACCTAGCTAAATGCCATGCTGGAACAATACATGGTTTTCCATAAGCTGTTGTCACAAAGCTACTAATTCTTTAGAATGACAAAATACACTATAATATAGAGCCAAAAGTTTGTGGACACCCAAAAAATGCAGTACTGTGAAGTCTTAGGTCACCATTGGATTAAATTGTTTTAGCAATAGTATGAGTATATATAATTATTTCTATCTTTTATCAGAATATAACCAGAAAATACAGGAAATTCGAATGCATTATTAAAAAATGGAAAAAAAATATATAGAAAAACAGCTTCTACAGGCTACAGTGGCAAATATTTAGTGTGAGCTCCCCATTATACAGCTTCATCAGAATGCCAAGTTGATCCTTCCGAAGAAGCTTGATCAGGAATGGTCTTTATGGAAGGGTAGCAGCCAAGAAACCACTTTTTTGGAAGGGGAACAGGGTAAAAAGTGTAAAATATGCTATGGCTCACAAAGATTGGAATGAACATCAGTGGAAAAGACTATTATGGTGTGACGATTCCTAGTTTGATATTTTTGTGTCCAGTTGTTGACAATTGTCGGTCATTATTCCATTGCTAGAAAAACAAATCTAATGGCCTAAGACTTTTGCACAGTACTGTACATCATAAAACATGGTTATTAGCATGGAGCTTGTCCTACCTTTACTGCTACAAGAGCCTCCACTATTCTGTGCTTCATTTTATGAACTTGTTAGCAGAAGGTGTGATTTTAATAACAGCGAACAATAATTAGAAGGGGTGTCTACGTACTTTTAGCCATATAGTGTGTGCCATGGACTGAGGTGGCCTAGCTGGAACTGGTGTATGTTCCAGAAAGTTCAGGGTTCAAATACAACCTCTGCCATGCTGCCACTGTTGGGTTCTTGAGTAACTGCACAATTGCTTGGATTGTCAGATTGTATCAATTGTACGTCGCTCTGTATAAGGGCGTCTGAAAAATGACCAAATGTAAAATGTAAACGCTGTAACTGTCACATAACCAAGGACAGTTCGCCACCACGCCACCAGAGGGCAGTTTTTCCTCTGCGTTCTGGAAACACTGGCTGGTTGGTTATGTTGTTTATAATATCACATTTACCTTGTGTACTTGAGAAGACTTGCTGCTGTTATGATGTTCTGAGCATTTATAATCTGTGCTGTGTATATTGTGTATGACCCTATGGCCTTGGCTCTGTTTCCTTACTACTTTTGTGGTATTGCCATCTGTACTTGAGGCGATTGTTAATTTCTCTGGACGTTGGAGTCTCATCTTTAAATAAACCTTCTGCACTGTATACATATCATCACAAACCAAGAGGTTTTAAAATTTTATCTAAGAGCTACAACCTAACCTACAAAAGCAGACTTGCACCATTCTTTCACTTAACAGTTGGCAATAATTTTAGGAGGCATCCCTTACTTATTTGAAAGCATATAGTGTATTCAAAAAGTCAGGGTTTAATGATGACAATAGGCAAGGGTTCAGACAGGGTGAGAGGATTTCTATAGTCAATGTAACATGGCTGAGGCTTAGCCGAAAAGGTGGAGATGAGGAGGATACACCCTATCAATCACTGAAAATCCATGAGTCTGAGGTGGACAGGATGAGCAGCATTAGATTCCTGTCTATCCACAGCAGTGATGACCTCAGCATGCAGTCCAACATCTGCATCATAGAGAGCGACTACAATACTGTGTAGTATGGATGGCAAATGATTGAAGAGAAAAGTAATGACAGCTGAGAAGATCGTCAGTGTGCCTCTACCATCTCTGCAGGACATTTACCACCCAGATGGTCTAGAGCAGTCTGAAATGCAGAACCTCCAGGTTGTGGAATAGTTTTTTTTTCCTGATGAACACATCCAACCATCTGCTCTTGCCTCATCACTGCCCACCTCGGTGATTAGATAGTGTATTGATGAGTAAAGTGTGTTCTGGTTCTGATGAACACCTTTGCTAAAAGTAACAACTGTGCAATAATTTGAAATGAATGGCTGCCTGGACTGAGCTCTTAAGCTCTCGTTATTGTTCTGAAAAAGGTCATCACAATCCCCTGGATATGAAAACCTGGGCTAAGCAGTGCTGTATGGTGTACAGTTGGAGATTTAAAGCTCATCCTCCTTCTAATATTCCGTGTCACAAATATAAGAATTGAAATTGTATTCAAGTGCCTATACACTTGCAATCCCATCCACTCGTAATGCATGGAGAAAGGAATCCCATATCATGCGTAGCCCCGCCCCTTAATTAGAATATGGAAACGCACTGGCAGCTGATTGGCTGATTACTCCCAAAGTGAGCGCGCTGATGTGCAGAGCTGAGGAGCCGCGGATTCTCTCCACAGTAGGAGCGCAACTGAACGCCTAGGCGTAACGATGTAAATCCCATCCCAAGTTGGACCTCATATACACCTTTTCACGGGATCTTGGATTTTCTTTAGGAGAAAAGAGAGATGGCACGGGATCATTTAACCCTCCTGGCACCGTTGCTCTGCTGTGTCTGTGTGTTCGAGACTGGTAAAGCGAGTAAGATGCAGTCATTTTGTGTTTGGAAACCAGTTGAAGGGGATTTTGTTGCTTTTTTTCGTTTGAATTATTTCTTTATTATTTAATGCTGCCTTTATTTCCAAAACCGTACAATAAAAATGTGATAGACAGGTGTGAGAGCTTGAGGAATATACAGTACATTCATTTGCAACCAATAAAACGTTCATATGATGCATACACAATCTGACGCAAACAGTAAACTACTCGGTATAGTTAAGAAAATGTCATTTTGCTCTGTTTGTTCAGTTGCTGTGTGGATGAAAGAAGGAGGAAATGCAAGGTTCATTCTAAATGTCAATGTTTATGAAGTGATGTTTTTAGATCATTATTAACGTGTAATGATGATGATTCATTTATTTTATTGTTTGAGTAATTGTTCGTTCCATTATTATCCATTATATTTGACGATTTTGTTGTTGTTGTTATTATTATTATTATTATTAGTAGTAGTAGTAGTAGTATTTTCATTTTCTATCCCCACATTTTCTGGTCAGGTGCTTGGGTGCTCCCACACCTGTCCAGAGGCATTTCTAGATTACTTGTTGTACTGAGACACAGATTTTAGAGGGGCACAACTGTGCATTAATAATAAGCCTCTTAATCACTAAATAGGTTAAGCAATTTAAGTGATACTTTACTCTGAGTACAGTGTGGCTGACTTTCTTTTAAATATTTGCAGATGTCCGTTACTCCATGTGAAAAAGTCTTGCCACTCCAGCTTTTGGAAATATGCTGGGGGATGAAGGGAAATGTAGTTCCTGTAGTGAATTTGCATGTCCTGTCTCTCAGAAATCCAGGATAAAACTGACTTTTTACTGCCACGATTTTAGTGGGTAACAGCATATTTTACTGAGGCACGTGCCCTGATAAAGTAGGTGTGATGGCGCATCTGCACTTATCAATGGAGAGCACTGGGCACAGGTGTAGGTGCGCCATGAATGGGATGCCATACACTGTTCAACAGGGTTCTGTGTTGTATCACCAATGGATGATCCCTAGATTGACCTTCTCTCCCTCAGACACATTCAATAGCACCTGCATGTGTGGCTCAACCTGGTCAGAAGGCACCGCATGTACCCAAACCCACTTAGACTGCTGCACCGGAGCTGTTTTATTATTTCATTTGACAATTTCTCATTATTACAGACGTCTGTGTTTTTGTACATGCATTTCTACATGCACATACATTGGAGGCCAAAAGTCTGAGAGCACTTGTGAAACAGCTTCTGTTTTGCAATTTTCTTACAATAGGTAATTAGTGTAAACAAGAGTTAAATCTTTGAAAAATTGACGGATTTAAGAACTTATTAGTATTTGGTTGTTCCTCCTTCAATGTAAAGACAGCGTGCATTCGAGCTGGCATGGACTCTGCAACTTTACACAAAATTTGATGATCCATGTTATCTAGCATGATTTCTCAATATTCCAAAGACCATCTGTTGTCCCCATAAATGCTCAGTGGGATTTAGGTCAAATGCCTGTGGAGGAATATCCAATAGAGTTAGTGCTTCTTGATTTTAGTGCTTTTAGTTAGTGCTTTTTTGGTCTTCAAGATGTTTCAAGTTTGAGGTATGTTTTGGGTCACTGTCCTGCTGCAGTATGAATGCTCCACATCATTTCAAACCCCCACTGTAGTTTTTAGATTATACTGAGCCACAGCAAGTACATGTATAGTGTGAGGAGAGCTTACTGCAATAAAGTAAATGAAAGTTTTGCATGGCCGTGATCTGTTTGATGCTAGACATCGTCATTAATTGATCAATACACTGTAATATATGCTTTGGAAAGCCAGTATACGATTAAAATTGACACTGGGGTTTGATACTTGCAGGAGAGGTTGGCATAGCTGCACAGCAGGTGTCGCTGTGTCATAGCTCCATAGTCTCAAGGGCTCTGATTAACGTTCGTGTGGAGTGCATGATGCGTGTGTGGTCCAGACTTACCTGTTCAGAGTGCATCAATGCCTGAAACAGGCTTTGTCACACCGTAGACCTGATCAGGATAAAGAAATTATTGACAATGATTGAATGAAGTTCTGTGTTTTTGGTACTCAAATGCTCTATTATCAGAAACGCCTTACCGCACCATCTCTAATCTGTCATTTCCAGATGATTGGACACATGCCCATGCTGAGGACAAGCTCTTTAATAAACTCTTCAGTGACTACAACAAGTGGTCCAGGCCTGTGAGGAACATTACTGATGTGGTAATAGTCAAGTTTGGCCTCTCAATTGCCCAGCTGATTGATGTGGTATGTTATTATGGTGCAAATCCTCTCAATATAGTCCATATGATTATTCATATCATGAAGGAGTATTTACAATTTAAGCACAAGTAGCTTACAATCAGTGGTCTAATATCAATGGTCTGAAAAATAAAATAAATCGAAATAATTCTAAGTGAATATTTGCTCTGTACTAATTAAGAAGTGAACCAGGTTTGCTTTAAGAGAGATTTTTGCATGAGCATGACATGACTTATGTCAGATACACTTTATTCAGTACACCTTCTTGTTTCTATATTCATTGTCCCTTTTATCAGTTCCACTTACCATACAGAAGCACGTTGTAGTTGTACAATTACTGACTGCAGTCCATCTGTTTCTCTACATACTTTCTTAGACCCCTTTACTCTGTTCTCTAATGGTCAGGACCAGCACAGATCAGGTACTATTTGGGTGGTGGATCATTCTCAGTACTGCAGTGACACTGATGTGGTGGTGTGTTAGTGTGTGTTGTGCAGGTGTGAGTGCTGCTGGAGTTTTTAAACACGTTATTCACTCACTGTGCACTCTATTAGAACACACACTCTAACATATTGGTCCACCTCGTTGATGTAAAATCAGAGACAGTAGGTGATCTGTTGTTGCACAGTATGTGTTAGTCATCCTCTAATTCTTCATCAGTGCTCACAGGATGCTGCCTACAGGATGCTGGTGGCTGTACATTTTTGGTTGGTGGACTATTTTCAGTTCAAATGTGGCACTGGTGTGTTTAGAAACTCCAGCAGCATTGCTGTGTTTGATCCACTCACACCGGAACAACACACACTAACACACCACCACATTAGTGTCACTGCAGTGCTGAGAATGATGCACCACATAAATTGTACCTGATCTGTGGGGATCCTGACTATTAGAGATCAGAGTAACGGGGACTAACAAAGTATGTAGAGAAACAGATGGACTACAGTCTGCAAGTGTAGAACTACAAAGTGCTTCTATATCGTAAGTGGAACTGATAAAAATGGACAAGGAGTGTAGAATCTTCACCTAATTTGTCTAATGATATGGTGTTGCCACAACGTCCACTGCTGGCCCTGCAATGGACTGGTGTCCTATAGAACCTTGTGTTCTCTAGACTGTAAAACATGGGCAAAAAACACGTACATGTAACGTGTTTATTAAGATTTATTTAATAATGTATTGGAAAACTTATTGGAAAGTCAGTATACTGTAGTATTAATTTGACACTGGAGTGTCTTTTGGAGTGTAACACGAGTTACTGTGGGATTTTGGCATGTTGATATTCTTCTAATGCCTATTCTTTGCTGTCATTTCCTGACAGGATGAGAAAAATCAGATGATGACTACCAATGTGTGGCTGAAGCAGGTAGTGACTGTGCTACAGTGAAAATGTGGAATGTAAAAAAAAAAAACTGTAAACAGTAATTGCAATGAATGCACAGTGTAAACAAATATTGCTATGTTAGCCTATTGAATGATTGAATGGTAAACATACGTCAATAATTCGCTATTTATATATGCATGACTTAATTTTATAAATTATTAGACTAATGCACTTCTCTCTTGACCCCTGTAGGAGTGGAACGATTATAAACTGCGCTGGAAGCCCTCTGATTATGATAATGTCACATCCATTAGGGTGCCGTCAGAGCTGATCTGGGTACCTGATATTGTCCTGTATAATAAGTGAGTATAATTTTTCATCTCTATGTGTGCTCTAAATATTTTAATATTATAAATAATTCAAAACCACACGTATATTAAATTATGCTTCTGATCACTGCTCTCATATCTGTGTTCTGAAACTTTAATATATAAAACTAAACAGTCATGCTATGCTATAGGATTTTAAAGACTTTGTGTGGTTATTAACACAACTAATGAAGTGTTAGATGACATGCCCTTGTAAGGAACTACAGTCATGAAGCATATCTGCTGGCTTATTAATAATAGGAAAATATACACCCCATTACATCTGATTCCAGAAGCCAAATGTCTTGAGGAGATCAGACAAAACATGGTTTACACACATGGTTCTTGGGTTTACACTGTCTGCAATGAAATAAAAGTCAAAGTAAATTTAAGGAACTTTGCGTTTCTTACATTTCATATGTTTGTTATTTGCTTTTTTCATACTGTTTTCAAACTTTTTCTGATTTGGGGTTGTAGTTGCACATCATGTTTAATTCTAGAGCTATGAAAGACAGGGATTTATTTTATAGTAACGAGCTTTCCAAGCGATCGCTAAATTTAATATAATATGTTCTTACATCAAAGTGCATACATAATTTTTTTATAAGATATAAAGTTAGCCAAGATTATAGCCCACCACTGCAGTAATCCCGGTCATGAGGGAATCATCCTGATGATGCAACAGCAACCCCCACCCCTGGTCGTCTGCGACCTGTGAATTCCAGGGATAGGCTCCAGATCTCCCTGACCAGGATATGCAGGATTAAATTGTGAAGATATAAACACATTCATTAGTTATTTGGAAGTACATTATGACCTGGGCACGTGTTCTAAAGTGATACTTCTCTCATAGTGCAGATGGCGAGTTTGCTGTGACCCACATGACCAAAGCCCACCTGTTCCACACAGGGAAGGTACGCTGGGTGCCTCCGGCCATCTACAAAAGCTCCTGCAGCATTGACGTCACCTTCTTCCCTTTTGATCAGCAAAACTGCAAAATGAAATTTGGCTCTTGGACATATGACAAGGCCAAAATTGACCTGGAGCGCATCGAGAACACGGTGGACCTGAAGGACTACTGGGAGAGTGGCGAGTGGGCAATTGTGAACGCCGTGGGTACCTACAACACGAAAAAATATGACTGCTGCCATGAGATCTACCCGGATATAACATATTTCTTCATCATTCGCCGCCTTCCTCTGTTCTACACCATCAACCTGATCATCCCCTGTCTGCTCATCTCTTGCCTGACTGTCCTGGTCTTCTACCTGCCCTCGGACTGCGGGGAGAAGATCACACTCTGTATATCTGTGCTCCTGTCCCTGACTGTCTTCCTCCTGCTCATCACTGAAATCATCCCGTCCACCTCTCTGGTCATCCCCCTTATAGGAGAGTATCTGCTCTTCACCATGATCTTCGTAACTCTCTCCATCATCATCACTGTATTTGTTCTGAATGTGCACCATCGCTCACCCTGTACCCACACGATGCCCCACTGGGTTAGGTCTGTGTTTCTGGGCTTCATCCCTCGTTTTCTTTTTATGAAGCGCCCAGCGCTTAGCCACCACCTGCAGAAGAGAAACGCTGCGAGCAAATACTCCAGCCTCAGTACCTCTAAAAGCTGGCTGCAGCAGGAGGAGACTGATGTGGACATACTTAAATGTTGGAGTAAGGATGCCAGGATGGGCATGGGGATCCCAGCCACTTTTTCTTCATCTCCAGTTACCTCTTTACCTCAGTCTGACTCTTCTGAGACCTCACTTCAAAAGTATGACACACAGCCATTAGGACACAGGAAGAACCCTAATCAGCGACCTGTCAACCTTAGCCAACTGGATCCCGAGGCCAGGCTATCCTTCTCACCCTCTGTCCTACAGGCCTTGGAAGGAGTACGGTACATCGCTGATCACCTGCGTGCTGAAGATGCAGACTTCTCTGTGAGTGAATCTGAAATATTTACCGTCTTATAACATTTACTGTCTGATCTGAGAAGTTCTTAGGACATATCCTATAAAAGTTAAAATGTACCAGTCCCAGTTTTCCCATTTCAATCAATCAATCAACTTTTATTTATTTTTGCAAAACATCGAGGGAGACCCTCATTTACAGTGTAACTGAGTTGATACAAAAGCAAGGGACTGACAAAAGGAATGCAGTGGTACCTCTGTTCTTGTCATTAATTCGTTCCAGAAGGCTCATCAAGTACCGAGCAGATTTTTCCCATAAGGAATAATGTACATTTAATTAATTCGTTCCAGACCCCCAGAAAATCCACACTGTATAAGGCATTATATGCATTAATGGAGTTGTATTGTACAGGTGCTCCCTGATTTATGATGGGGAGAAGTTCCAAAAAATCCATCATAACTTAAAGGTTTCATGAACCAATGAGTTTAATATAGTCTATGCTGTATCGTAGCGGAGCCTATTTGACATTAACACTTACGTTAACCTACAGTTGGCAAAAATGATTAATACAAAGCTTATTTTATAATGAAATGCTGAAAAAGCTCAAGTAATTTAGTGAGTAATGGATTGATAGTGAAAAGTAAAAGCAAAGCACTTACTCCACTGGTGAACTCCGGGCACTAGCAGAGCTGCTAAACTAACTGCAGCTTGTGTTCTGGAGGATTCAGGTCCCGTTTTCATTCTTTGAAATTTTTCTAGTCAAAATTCGGCGAGAACTGAATTCTATGAGTTCCAAGGTGGTCGAGAACCAAGGTACCACTGTGTGTGTGTGTGTGTGTGTGTGTGTGTGTGTGTGTGTGTGTGTATGTGTATATAGATATACACATGCAGTGGGGCAAAAAAGTATTTTGTCAGCCACTGATTGTGCAAGTTCTCCTACTTAAGTTGAGAGAGGTCTGTAATTTTCATCATAGGTACACTTGAGACAAAATGAGAAATAAATCCAGGAAATAACATTGTAGGATTTTAAAAGAAGTTAATTGTAAATCGTGGTGGAAAATAAGTATTTGGTCACTCACAAACAAGCAAGATTTCTGACTCTCACAGAGCTGTAACAACTTCTTTAAGAAGCTCTTCTGTCCTCCACTCGTTACCTGTATTAATGACACCTATTTGACCTCATTATCTGTATAAAAGACACCTGTCCACAGCCTCAAACAGTTAGACTCCAAACTCAACCATGGCCAAAGAGCTGTCAAAGGACAACTGGAAGAAAATTGTAGACTTGCAGCAGGCTGGAAAAAGTGAATCTACAACAAGCAAGCAGGTTGGTGTGAATAAATCAACTGTGGGAGTAATGGAAGACATACAAGACCATTGATAATCTCCCTTGATCTGGGGCCCCACACAAGATCTCATCCCATGGGGTCAAAATGATCATGAGAATGGTGAGCAAAAATCCCAGAACTACACGGAGGGACCTGATGAATGACCTGCAGAGAGTTGGGACCAAAGTAACAAAGGCTACCATCAGTAACACACTATGCCGAGAGGGACTCAGATCCTGCAGTGCCAGGCATGTCCCCCTGCTTAAGCCAGTACATGTCCAGGCCCGTCTGATGTTTGCCAGAGAGCATACGGATGATCCAGAAGAGGTTTGGGAGATTATCATGTGGTCAGATGAAACCAAAATAGAACTTTTTGGTAAAAGCTCAACTGGAGGAAAAAGGATGCTGACTCACATCCCAAGAACACCATACCTACTGTGAAGCATGGGGGTGGAAACATCATGCAAAGGGGGCATGAGATTTTAAGCCAAAACCTCCTTCCATCAGTGAGAGCATTGAAGATGGAACGTGGCTGGGTCTTCCAGCATGACAATGATCCCAAACACACCGGTTGGGCAACGAAGGAGTGGCTTCGTAAAAAGCATTTCAAGGTCCTGGAGTGGCCTAGCCAGTCTCCAGACCTCAACCCCATAGAAACTTTGTGAAGTTCGTGTTGCCCAGCGACAGCCCCAAAACATCACTGCTCTAGAGGAGATCTGCATGGAGGAATGGGCCAAAATTCCAGCTACAGTTTGTGCAAACCTGGTGAAGCCTTACAGGAAACGTTTGACCTTTGTCATTGCCAACAAAGGTTATGTTGCAAAGTATTGAGTTGAACTTTTGTTATTGACCAAATACTTATTTTCCACCATGATTCACAATACAATTCTTTAAAAATCCTACAATGTGATTTCCTGGATTTTTTTTTCTCAT
The DNA here is from genome assembly GCA_025084515.1 of Ancistrus triradiatus. Lineage (NCBI taxonomy): Eukaryota > Metazoa > Chordata > Actinopteri > Siluriformes > Loricariidae > Ancistrus > Ancistrus triradiatus. Next base: position 16,530 of record JAJAGP010002415.1, on the reverse strand, counting down.
TTTGTCTCTCATAGTTGAAGTGTACCTCTGATGAAAACTACAGACCTCTCTCATCTCTGTAATTTTCATCATAGAAAAGCAGATTTTCCCAGTACCTAACAGGTAATCCAGTCACTGCAGTGAGTCTTGTAGTTACTGTTAGTCAAAGAAATCATGGATGAGCTATAAGCTGGCCACAACCAGAGAGTGATTAATGAAGAACAATTAGCCAGTATAGTTCCTGTAGAGCTGCTAGAGAGGACCAATAAAGTTTTTCATGCAGTCTGCATTGGTGAGTGCTAAGTTATGAATCTCAGAGCAGAGTGATACACAGAATCTAGTAGTCTTTTGCGATGCCATACAAAATGTCAGGGTCAATAGCAGCAGATATTAGCACAGCCCTATGCTCACGGATCTGAACTGCTTGATGTAAAGCACTTGCAGAATTCCCAAACCATCCCAAATATGAACCGTTGTAAAGGTTTTCTTTCCCTATTATTTTTTTTTGGATAGCGAAAAATAATATTTACCAGTAATGTTTACCACTTATATCACAGTAGTTTCACCATCAACCCTGATATTGTTTGCTTTCAGAAATGAGTCACTTTATGATTTTAATCTCTGGCAACAGGTAATTTCTGACTATGATTTACTGGCCTCAGAGCAGATGGTGTATTAGGATATTTAACAGCTTGTTTGGATTTGGATGTTATACCATTTTATATTTGTCAGGCAAGCAATCTGTAGCAGTCTGGAGCATGATCCAAAACATGGTATGGGCCTCTCCAAAACATGGCAATGGCAAAAGGCATATAATTTAAACCATTTGCCCATGCTGACCAATATGGGAGGCCTAACTTTTATCCTGGTCAAACACTTCATAATCAAATCAATTCTCATAGCATTTTTAATGAAGGTTGTGAAAGAACAATTCTGGGATTTGAATGCCAAGTCATCACAGATGTAGCAGAAAGAATTTAGACTATTACTTAATTTCTTAGCGGTCAACACAACATTTAAATGCAATATCACAACTTATCAACAGAGTAGAAAAGACACTGCAGTAGAAATGTTCCCACCTGTACCTGACAGGAAACTGCTACTCAGAAGTGAGGATTGTTTGCATGTAACAGCTGCATGTTTCTGGAATTACTCCTGGTAATTCACTTATCTGAGCTTGTGCTATCAAAAAGCTGTTGGATTTCGCAAACAATGCAAATAGCTGTTTGTTTTTCTTTGTGTTTCAAATCCTATAGAGCACTGCTACATATATACCATACAGTATGATATGAGTATACCAGAACAAAATAACGTAATAATGTTTGATAGAGAAATACTGAAAACCTATTTGCAATCAACACGCAAATGTATGCAAGAAACAGATATTTTCTTTGCTAATGACAAATCTATAATTCACATTCAGTGGCCTAATGTGGTAGTCCACCAGCAGTGATCTGGGTTCGAGTCTCGACATTCTGGTAAGGTCCGGCATCACAAGAAAGAACGGTTGGCTTTGTGTGAAGGAGAGAAGGCCAGCCTGTGGCCTTGCAATTGTTTGGTGTCCCATGCAAAGCATTCTTATGTCCTGTGTTCTCCAGGAACAGGTGGAGTGCTCAGTGAAGTCACTAGTACACCACCGGTTTCATAAACGAGCAGTGCTGACAATGATTTGTGATTTGGTACTGAGCATGGGAAGATGTGACAACATGAAAGGCCAGGAAAAGGACTGGAAAATGGTTGGAAACTATGTTAGCAGAGGCAGGAAGTTCAGAATAAGAAATTAGACTTTGAGTTGAAGCCAAAGGAGTTCGAGTGGCATCCAGAAGAAACAATGAAGGACAAGAACATTCCAGGAAGAATCAAGGCCACAGATTGAGCCACAAAATACTGATACGGTTCGAAAACCAAAGCAGTTATTTACTTTTTACATGTGCATACGTTTTTGTTTTGCATTAATCTTCGAGGCAATGCTTTTAAGAATTTATTTGATAGTGTTTATGTCATATCTAATCCAAATGGAATTGTGATTTTGTTTCCTCACAGGTCAAGGAGGACTGGAAATACGTGGCAATGGTGATTGACCGCATCTTCCTCTGGATGTTCATCGTTGTGTGCCTGCTGGGGACAGTCGGCCTTTTCCTGCCTCCTTGGCTCTCGGGGATGATTTAGCCGCTTGTCCTGGGCTTACAGAAAAAGACACCTGCCAGCCTTCAACTAGATGGAGTCAAGGCCTGCCCTTGAGAAACCAACACTCACCCGGAGGGGCAAAAGGTCCTTTAGTGCTATTGGTTTCTAGAACTAGAAATATGAGAATTGGCCTCCCAGACGTTTTGTGCACCGAGGTTTTCTGGGTGCAGTGTCAGTGATGTAATGAGTATGAGTGAGCCTATCAGTTCATTGAGGGATTACCTGAGGTCAGTGTCGATTGCGGCAATAGTTCAGATCCTCTCAGTCGTGACTTCGCCCATTGTTCTCGTGTCAGAAACATTCCTCACCCTGGGTCGAATGCACTGACATTTCCTGTTATAATCCCTTGCACACGCACAGAAAGAACAACCTTCAACCCATTATGCAAAAGTAACCTTTATGAAAGAGGGGAGGACTAAGCAGCCCTGATTGGTAGAGGGTACAGTTCAATTTGACTCTCAACAGCAATTACCAAAAGCATTGTTCATTCACCCAGACCTCTAAAGATCTATGAAAAAGCCAAACTGGTTTGCCATGTGAATTCTGTAATTAAATCCCAACCATTAAACAAGAAGTAAAATCCGATCTGAGTCATGGAATGAATGAATGTTGTTTCTAGACGTGCACATTTTGCAAGTGGCTCTGGATAAGAGCGTCAGGTAAATGACTAAATGTAAATGTGGACATATTTTAAAATGAGTCAGGGTGCAAGGCATGTACTGGCAACAGCTTTCCGAGCTGAGTCATGTTACATCTGCTGCTGTGATTTAACGAAGAACGTCTTCTGTTTGACATTTAATTCACATTACTTGTAATACTGTACCTGCCAGTCATCATCTACTCAGTCTTACTGTGATAAAGGATAAGGTTCTAACACAACGCATTTAATTGCATTGCAGCATGATTAGAGCATTATTCTACATAGAGATTGCATTGGGTTGGGTGTGGTCTGACGGGGTGGATCAGTGGTTAAGACTCAGGATTTCTAATCAGAACGTTGTGACTACAACTCTCAGCATCACCTATCTTCCACAGATGGGCCCTTGACCTTCAGTGACTCAGCTCAATTGTAACAAAAGAGTTTATAAGAGTGACTTTAAGAGTGCATTTAATGTAACGTAACGAATGACTTACGCGCCCTCTGCTGGTATGTTCACTAACTGTAATTCCGAGTGGGCACCACTTCACGGTTACACAAGAAAAGATTAGTTGCTTATTGTTTTGTCGTCACTAAGCAACGTTACGGAACGATTGCTTCAACACTTGAAATCTTTACACGCGATATAATTAGAGACAAGACTGAGGTAAGATGCAAACGCTTTTTTGTAACAGGAAAAATACAGTCAACTAAATAACTCCATACTGTAGAACTGTTACAAGTGTCTAGTTCATACAGTTGATATGGTTATGAACTGTGTTGACAATCCAGATATTTCTGATCACAATAACCGGCTGTGATTAGAAAACAGTTCCCCATTCGGATGTCACAAGAATTTCTGTTTGCAAATAAAAAAAAACATTTTTGAATATTTCAAATACTCGGCACAGAAAGCACAGCTTTCTTCCATGTTGTGACATAAATAAACTGTAAGGGTGTAACGATGAACGTCAAGATTCAACGCGCTAAAAGTGCTAGCTAGCTATTCTTCCACTCAGCACATAAAACAAGGCATTTAGGAAAATCAACCTTTCACCAACGCAGCGGCAGTTCTACTACTAAGCTACAGAATCACAGTTGGGTTTGGGTTTGGCTGTGTTGGCTCGTACACGAGCCTGGTCCACAGCATCCAGCAGGTTTTTCGAGTCCATGGCTAATGTGTGTGCTGCTGTCAGCATCTGCTTCTTACACTCATCCTTCAGCGAGGTGATGGCGTTCTGCTGGGCCAGCCGCATCTTCTTGATCAGCTCCTCCAAGTCTTTATTCAGGAGCTTCTTAGTGCCATCGATCTGAAACCCCAGCATATGGGAGAGAAGATTGTATGTTCATATACACGCACCGGCCACATTATTAAGGAACACATACTTGTTTCTTCACTTGTTGCCAATTTGATCAGTTCCATTTACCATACAGAAGCACTTTGTAGTTCTACAATTACAGAATGTAGTCCATCTGTTTGTCTACATACAGTGGTGCGTAAGTTTGTGAACCCTTTAGAATTTCCTATATTTCTGCATAAATATGACCTAAAACGTCATCAGATTTTGACATGTCCTAAAAAGTAGATAAAGAGAACCCAGTTAAACAAATGAGACAAAAATATTATATTTGGTCATTTATTTATTGAGGAAAATGATTGTGTTGTCTTTGACTGATATTTAAATTATTTTGGTGTTCCGAAACACTTGAGTGTGACAAGCATGCAAAAAAAAAAAAAAAAGGAAATCAGGAAGGGGGCAAACACTTTTTCACACAATTGTAGATGAAAACAAGTTAGCACAACCTCTGCAGCAAACAATCTAAAATATGGCATATTGTTGCAAATTTAAATGCACAGTCGCTGTTTCTTTACTGAAAAGAAAAAGGGAGCATTAACTTTCATAAGCAGTGAAGCAGTCTGAGAACCCATTATCACTTGGCCTTTTCATGCGTCTTGTATCTGGATTGTATCCGGATATGTTTTTAAACAAATGCATTCACACTTCACTGTTAAATGCGTCTTCAGTCAGCCAGACTGAAATCTGACTGCTGTATCGCAAATAGTATGTAAATCAGTTCATAACACTGAACCACCCACTTCCTGTATTATTTACAGTTTGATTTGCTTAAAGATTTGCTTAACTTAAAGAGTTGCTGTTCAAATTGTGTGTAAAAATTAAGAAGTTTATTATGTTCTGTATGGTAAAGTATTGGGTTTTGGCAGTCAAATGCAACTGGGCAGAGAGAGATGCATTTATTTTAATACGTGGCTTCAGTGAGTCTCAAATTAATTCCTGAAGTCCAATCGGCCATCGATACGTCTTGGGGTGAATTTATATATGCATATTTACAGTGGGGTAAATAAGTATTATGTCAGCCACTGATTGTGTAAGTTCTCCTACTTAGACGAGAGAGGTCTGTAATTTTCATCATAGGTACACTTCAACTATGAGAGACAAAATGAGAAAAAATCCAGGAAATCACATTGTCACCAACAAACATGCAAGATTTTTGGCTCTCACAGACCTGTAACTTCTTTAAGAAGCTCTTCTGTCCTCCATTCGTTACCTGTATTAATGGCACACTCGTTACCTGTATTAATTGACCACATTATCTGTATAAAAGACACCTGCCCACAGCCTCAAACAGTCAGACTCCAAACTCAAGACCAAAGAGCTGTCGAAGGACACCAGGAAGGAAATTGTACACCTGCAGCAGGCTGGGAAGAGTGAATCTACAATAGGCAAGCAGGTTGGTGTGAATAAATGAACTGTGGGAGCAATTGTAAGAAAATGGAAGACATACAAGACCATTGATAATCTCCTTCGAACTTTGGCCCCACGCAAGATCTCATCCCGTGGGGTCAAAATAATCATGAGAACGTTGAGCAAAAATCCCAGAACTACACGGAGGGACCTGATGAATGACCTGCAGAGAGCTGGGACCAAAGTAACAAAGGCTACCATCAGTAACACACTACGCCGAGAGGGACTCAGATCCTGCAGTGCCAGCCCATACCCCCCTGCTTAAGCCAGTACATGTCCAGGCCCATCAGAAGTTTGCCAGAGAGCATATGGATGATCCAGAAGAGGATTGGGAGAATATCATGTGGTCAGATGAAACTAAAATAGAACAGGAGACGACTGATCCATGTCAAGGGAAGAATGAACGGGGCCATGTATCGTGAGATTTTAAGCCAAAACCTCCTTCCATCAGTGAGAGCATTGAAGATGGAACGTGGCTGGGTCTTCCAGCATGACAATGATCCCAAACACACCGCTCAGGCAACGAAGGAGTGGCTCTGTAAAAAGCATTTCAAGGTTCTGTGTTCTGGAAATTTTTTTTCTCATTTTGTCTCTCATAGTTGAAGTGTACCTATGATGAAAATTACAGACCTCTCTCATCTTTCTAAGTAGGAGAACATGCACAATCAGTGGCTGACTAAATACTTTTTTGCCCCACTGTATGTGGCTTAGCTCTATCTGGAATGGGGTCCAAGGCACCAGCCCACCACTGTAGTGGCTTGGATGCCAGATCCAGCCGTGCCATGTATGCCAGAGGGAGAGAAGACTGGTCGGAGGATCAACCATTGGTGCTGCTAGACTGACTCCTGTCTGGCCTGTTGTGGACTACCATCCCGCAAAGGGTACACTTATGCCTGTGTCCTTAATTCTGTGAAATATTTTTAGATTGAGAATTTTCCAAAGATATTCAATAATATTCAAGTCTTCAAGATTCTGAAAAACTTGTATTCTAAAACCTTAATCTTTCATTTCTTGAAGCAGTTTCAGTTTGATCTTGAGGTATGTTTTGATATTTTCGCTTATCATCCCAATGTCAGTTTCTTCCGACTGCGTGGCACCGGCTTGAAGGATTTGGTGATTTGGTGACACTCTATGATGGTTGGCTTGCAAAGTTGTTGATTTGAACTGGAAGCTATTCATTTTTTATTTGTACAATATTTCCCATATTACTGACTGCCACACAAGTGCACACCACCTCCATAATTTTTCTTGAAGTCTTTCTCATTTCCTTTCTTCAAATGTGTTTCACTGGACCGTATCACCTGATTGTGTGTTGTGTTGTACAGATGTTGACTTTTGTGGTGAGACAGGATGGAAGGTTTCCTTCAGATGACTCACCAAGCAGATCAGCTTTGTGTAAGCAAAGGTGAATGATTGACTGGTACACCACTAATTCTGTACTTCCCTTCAGGACTGTGTAAATTGTTCTATCTTTGTTTTTCAGGCTTTCAGATCTTGTCTTGACTTGAACAGTTCCTCTATCATTTCTCGATGACATTTTCGACAGTTTACAATGCAAACAGTAACCATCATTTAGATCTCTTTTCATATCCCTTTCATGCTTTGTGAAAGTCTGCAATCTTTATTTTTAGGTCCTCAGTCAGCAGCTTAGAAGAAGTCATAACTGATGGTTGTAAGCACAGCACCTTGAGAGGTTTGAAGCGGCACAGAATTTAAGCTCTTGAATTGCCTATGATGAATGACCTGCAGAGAGCAGGCTTTGATGAATCAGGAACAAGTCAATTAGATTTAGTTTTCAACAAAGCAAATGGTAAATTCAGCAAATAAACAATAACAATAGCACATTATAATGATGCTAATAAGAAGACTACATAATAATAATAATAGCAACAACATTAAAATGCAGAAATGTGTCATAATTTAGGTTTTCCCCCAACAGAGATTGTGTTAACTTGTCCAGACTTTTTAATATGACTGTAATCATTAATCACAAAATTAATTCCAGAGTCATGCTTGAATAGTGCTATTACAATATGATTTTGGTTTGTTACCTCAGTCCTGACTGACTCATGCAGGCTTGGTATAACCTCCTCCACGCTAAGGATTAGCCGACGCAAAGACAGTCCCACATCCTGCCAAAAAAAGGCCATGGTTACTTTGAGAACTTCCTGTCATGTGTATTTCAGCACACTGTTGTACAACTTCCTATGACCATGTAATGTTGCAGCTCTTGAACGTCCCTGCTTAATATCAGCCAACATTTGTGTTCACGTTACAGGAAAATCAGCCTACCTTCACTGCACCAACATACTCAGGAGGTGGCAGTGTGTTAACGTCATTCTTGAGCTTCATCACCTTTTTGACCATCTCCATCACACTGTGGTAAACCTGATCCTCAGAGCGGTCCAGTTCTGCTGTGGGAGCTGGCTGTTGGTAACAGGAAACCTCAGCGTCATACGCAGAAAAACCTTCTACTTACAGTTCATCTACAAAAGGACTCTTGGTCAAGATGTAGTTTCATTACTTCATCTAAAATTGTACACAGGCATGTTTTTAGGGATGTGACAATACACTGCTCACAATTTGACTCCATTGACAATACTGAGCTGTTACAGTTTGCCATATTAAAAGGCTGGCGAACCATGAAAACAAAAGTATAAAGGGATTAGGACCCAACTGCAGTTAGCTCCAGATGGAATGGATGAACCAAAAATAAATAAATAAAAGAATTAAAATAAGAACATATGAACAAAATAAAAGGAAGGAACAGGTCTGCTAATAGTGCAGGACCTGAGGCTTGAACACCAGGTCTCTTGTGAAAGAGACGGGTGTATTACGCTCGTGCCACCGGGGAGCTGAAGCTTGAATACACAAAAGGAAATATAAGGCAACAGTCATGCGCAGAACGATGCAACTAGGAAAGCGAGTGAAAGCGGGGTGGAGGGGTGGGATGGAGACTGCACAGGCCGCGTCCACGAGAGGGATCGCTCACGACCAGCGACCGGAGAACGGAAAGAGGCACGGGGAGAGAGGTACGTCGCGAAGGAACAGCTTTCCCTTGCCTAGTGGTTAAGCCCTACCAGGTTACCTCAAGCCTCTAAACTCTACACGGTCCAAATTCTTTGCAAGGCGGGTCTTACCGGTTTCCCTACTGGGGTGGAAGCGAACGGAATGAGAGACGGGTGAGGTCTCCGTGAAAACGCGAGTTGTACGCGCCGAAAGGAGCTTAAACGAGCGCAGCAATTAGCAGGTGCATGCGCGATTGCGTGACCTGTGAGGATTCCCAATGCGATAGCCAACACTGCCATCTAGTGTCCACTTGGGGGGAATCCTCACAGTGCCGGGGGGTCCTAACATGAGCTCATGATTTGATTGTCTCTCAATTATTGATTTTACAACTGATAACACATTCCTTTTTTATTTCTGAAGTGTAAAGAATGCAAACTTAATACATTTTGTAATAGTTTTAAGCAAAAAACTTTGGTCCCCTGCAATTAAAAGAAATGACTAGAAACAGTCGTTTAAACTGGAAACAAAAATGCTCTGTTGTAGCTTCGCCATATCTTAAATAAACGACTGAAAACACCCCTTTTTTATTTCTGTAGAAACACAATTCAAAAATAATGTGCACTTTTCTTGTATAAAAATGTAAACAAAAAGAGTCTTTAGTCCCATGCAATTAAAGGAAATGAGGAGTCTCACTGTGAATGGGATATGCGTCTGTCGGCCCTCTCGTCTTCAATAAATGCTACTGCGTTAGATGGCATGATGAGCAAGAACGCAACTCAACGATGCACATTGTCCCATTTTTCATCCCTACCTGTTTTATCAACTCTATTAGTATAAAACACTGAGTGCGTTTACATACACTTAATAACCCAATCATAGTCGAATTTCTGTAGTTATCCAGTTATTCAAGTGGTCATGTATACAGCATACTCCAATCTAGAAATCAGATTAAAAACTCCAATAAAGACAGCTGGATTTTTCATCAGTAATCGGATTACTCACAGCAAGTGTACCAGTTACCCGATTTCCTAATTCAAGAGCTTTCCACAATTTCCAGGTTCACCTATTCTAAAAACTTGGCTTTATCTGGCCTCTTTTTCCATTGACTGTGTCAGATTTTTTCTTGAGGGATCTGGCAACCCCCAGAATTAAATTCACCACGGAAGGGGACTCTGAATCACAGTATATACTCAAGAAGACTATGAATTTGATTATTTAATATTAATGTTTGAAGTTTATGTCACACATTTCTGCGAGATTATGGGTTGGTTGCAAAGTAGAAATCCGATTACCTCAGTCATGTGGACCCGGAGGTTTCCATCACCTGATTACTTACGTGCATGTATACTCCTTGATCGGATTACTGACAAAATCAGATTTTCTGCAGTTTTCAGGTTATTAAGTCCATGTAATTGCACTCACTGTTGCTTTAATTATTGTCATTCACTTGTTTGGAAAGCTCCAATGCACAGCGTCATGGCACAGCAGACGACTGTGTGACCCTTCTCGCTAGCTGCATTAACAGTACAGTTACCTGTGCAGTCAGTCTGGGAGGCTTCTCTGGTGGGGTCCGAATTTGACCTGTGAGACAGATGGGGCATACTGTGATTCCCAGAAGAACAGGAATTTAGCAGAGTTGTGGACGCTTGTAAAGTTTTAAAATGTGTGAAATGTATGACACCAGAATTCATATGCGCAAAACTCTGGTATTGAATATGGATTTGTCGATCAAGCAGCCTCCACTCTGCTAGGACGGCTTTTCACTAGGTGAAACAAGACTGCTTTGATTTGCACCCATTCAGCCACAAGAGCTTCCGCATTCACACACTGATGCTGGGTGATAACTTCTGGCTTAGAGCTGGGGTTTCAGTTTGTCATGGTGTTGGATTGGGTTGAGGTCAAGGCTCTGTGAAGGCCAGTCAAGTTCCTCCACACCAAACTCCAAAACCACTGACATGCTTAGACAGAAAAGTGCCTTTGACAACAAAAATATTCAAAGACACAGTTCAGTATGTATGCATTTGAGTTATGAATTCACTTTACATGAACTAAGGGGCCAAACACCAGTCATGAAAACAAGTCCCAGACCATTACTCATCCTTTACTGAACTTTACAACTGGCACTATGAATATACGTAACATTGGCCTGCCAAACAGATTCATCTGTCAGACTTCCAGAATATGAAGTGTGGTTCATTACTCCAGAGAAGATGTTTCTACTGATACAAAGTCCAATGAAAGTGACACATTCAACACTAAGTTGCTAAGCATGGTCCATACTATTGGTCCAGCAAGTGTTTATGGAGTGGCTTGAGATAGCTAAACCCACTAATCACACGTGACCACATGCATTTGATTATGTGATATAGATTAATATAGGTCATGGGAAAACTTACTAGAGCTAAATTCACAGCAACATAGGAAATGCAAATACTGTAGCAAAGTGTTTGTCAGATTTTCAAAAGTGTAAAATCCAAAATGTATGCTTACCATAGCCTGTATTACTTTCTGGCACCTAAAATACACAAACAATAACAAAGGGCGTTTAAAAGAGAGCAGTAATGGTTCATTTACATAGTTACAACGTTTTAACAAATATTAAAAGATTACCGCTTTTGGTTTTGTATCGACAGGATCCTAAAAAGAAAGAGAAAATAAACACATCATTGCTTACACATATTTAAAATCAACACTTGAAACATGGACATGAAACCTAGATTATATGCAGTTTGTACATATTTTAGAAAAGTTTAAGAGGTCCAACATTAATAGCCAACTTAATTTTCCTGAATAATTAAACTGTTAGGAATGGGCGATATGGTAAAAATATTATATCACAATATTTAAAGACATTTTCGCAATATACTATATTTATGATGATACATGTGATCACAGGCAAAATTCATCATTAGCAAAAGATTCTTAAAAACTACTATGCAAATATGATCCCATACTTTGTAAAGTGATTTACAATCAAAATGTGCTGTGCTGAATCCAACTGAACAGGACTAATTACATTCCTTATAATTAAACATGCAGTTGGTCAGTGTTCTTTAAGCACTGATGATATCCTCAATATGCTCAGAAAACCACACTGTCTACAACGATAACAAAATTTATCACGATACAATATACCCCTACAAACTGTAATATACTATTTTTGGATTGTAATTTATAAACACCAGTGAATAACTCTGCCACAGATGAGTTAATCTGAACATCACTCAGAAGCCATGCAGGCAGAGTCGTTTACACTAAGAATAGTGTCATACTCAGTTGTTCACCTTTATCAGTGATTTTTCCACGTTGTTCCTTTGAGCTACAAAGAATACATTCTGAATATTTTCCGCAATCTGATTCTTCTGTACACACCACAAATACACAGCATTCCTAGACCAAATCATGCTCTTTTTGACATGCTCCTGTTCACAGCAATACCCACTATCAAATATCTTTTATTCTGTACACTACTCTCATATCATGCAGTACTTCCATTTGCCTTCGGCGGCCATACCTGATCTTGGTAGTGCACTTAGATCTGAACCATTTTCCATCCTGTTACAGCACATTTGACTGTTTTTCCTATTTCTGGGGTTGTTGTAGCACAGTGGCTCAGGTAAGCCCCAGCACTCCCAAAATACCTGACTTGGGCAACTGCTTGGACACATGGTCCAGGGATCAAATCTCAAGCTGCCACAGTTGGGTTCTTGAGCAAGGCCCTTAACCCAAAAAATTGCTTGAATTGTAAGACTGAATCAGTTGTAAGTCGCTCTGGATAATGACATCTGCTAAACAAATGACTGAATGAAATGAAAATGTAAATGCACCCCACTCACTCACACATTAGATGTCAGTTAACCTAATGCAAGTCTTTGGACTATGGGAGGAAACTAAAATATCCTGGGTTTTCTCAAGGTTATTTTCTTCCATTTATTTGATTTTTTTAAGCTCAGATAATTATTTGTTTTCATATTTGTTTTCACCTTTGGTTTTTACTAGCATATGACACAAAGGTTTCTGTGGATTAGCTTTTGGTAGTCGTGTAAGAAAAACTGAACTGAACTGTGTAGGACCATCACCAGGAAAAACAAAAGCATGGTGGTGCGGTGATTAGCGCTGTCTTCTCACAGCTCCAGAAACCTGTGTCTGATTCATGTCCTGTCTGGTGTAGAGTTCTGAAGTCTTAGGCAACTGTAGCGGTCTAAGGTTAAGCTACTGGACTACAGAAAAGAAGGTCCAGGGTTCACATTCATCCTCTGCCAAAACTGCCACTGTTGGGTCCCTGCGCAAGGCCCTTAACCAACAATTAGTTAGATTATAAGATTGTAGAAGTCACTCTGGAGAAGGGTGTCTCAAAAATGACTAAATGTAGATGACTAAAGCAACAGGAAAGTGAACCAAATTGATCATTGCCTGAAAATACTATAATTGTGTTCATATTGGCTCATTCTCAGGAACATGTGCAGGTATACTTCAACTATAAGAGACAAAATGAGAAAAAAAAAATCCAGGAAATCACATTGTAGGGTTTTTAAAGAATATAATTGTAACTTATTTGATCAATAACAAAAGTTCAACTCAATACTTTGTAACATAACCTTTGTTGGCAATGACAGAGGTCAAACGTTTCCTGTAAGTCTTCACCAGGTTTGCACACACTGTAGCTGGTATTTTGTCCCATTCCTCCATGCAGATCTCCTCTAGAGCAGTGATGTTTTGGGGCATGTTTAAACTCCCTCCACAAATTTTCTATGGGGTTGAAGTCTGGAGACTGGCTAGGACCTTGAAATGCTTTTACGGAGCCACTCCTTCATTGCCCGAGCAGTGTGTTTGGGATCATTGTCATGCTGGATGACCCAGCCACATTCCATCTTCAATGCTCTCACTGATGGAAGGAGGTTTTGGCTTAAAATGTCACGATACATGGCCCCGTTTCATTCTTCCCTTGACATGGATCAGTCGTCCTGTCCGCTTGGCAGAAAAACAGCCTCAAAGCATGAGGTTTCCACCCCCATGCTTCAACAGTAGGTATGGTGTTCTTGGGATGCAACTCAGCATTCTTCTTCCTCCCAAACACGACGAGTTGAGTTTTACCAAAAAGTTCTATTTTGGTTTCATCTGACCACATGATATTATCCCAAGCCATGACTGTTTGAGGCTGTGGACAGGTGTCTTTTATACAGATAACGAGGTCAAACAGGTGCTATTAATACAGGTAACGAGTGGAGGACAGAAAAGCTTCTTAAAGAAGAAGTTACAGGTCTGTGAGAGCCAGATATCTTGCTTGTCTGTTGGTGACCAATACTTATTTTCCACCATAATATACAATTAAATTATTTAAAAATCCTACAATGTGATTTCCTGGATTTTTCCCCTCATTTTGTCTCTCATAGTTGAAGTGTACCTATGATGAAAATTACAGACCTCTCTCATCTTTTTAAGTAGGAGAACTTGCACAATCAGAGGCTGACTAAATACATTTTTGCCCCACTGTACATATAATAGGAATTTCGAACAGGGTCGCGGGCGAGCCGGTGCTTAACTGGTGGCATAGGGTGCAAGGCACGAACAGCCATAGACAGGACACTTTAGAGACACCAATTTACAACACACATTTCTTTGGACTGTGGGAGGAAACCGGAGTACCCAGAGTAAACGCACGCGAACACGGGGAGGACCCAGACCGTGCCGTCCCTTTTTCTAATCAACCATGTCTAAATTCTGTTATTGTGGAGCTTCTCACGGTCCTAAAAACACCATCTTATTGGGCAATGGTGTTCTCATGGCAGCTGAAACATTGTATAATAACAGGTTTTTGTGATGGTTGGTCTTGACTCACTAGAAGTTTCTCCTTTTCCTCAAGCCACTGGTTGTCCTTCAGCATCTCCTGTTGCTGCATCCTGAGTGTCTCCTGTATTCGATGCTTTTCCATCTCCCACAGTCTCTGAGCATCCTCTACACTGGAGGGCTCAACCACCTTGTAGAAGTTACAAAAGACAGCTGCATGTATACATGTTAACACTTGGAATTAACAGGTGGCACAGTTCTAAAATGCTGGTGCAGAAAAGTACTGGTGGCAGAAGCAAAAGCAGGGGCAGCCTGAACACATCATGGTTTTTTGTTTCTCCAAAATATCTACTTTGCGTGTAAAAGCTATACACAGAGGTGGTCCGTGCACTCAGACTGAAGCTTTCCAGATGCGATTCTTACCACCATGCTGCAGCTTCGAGGAGGCAGAGGCAGGGTCATTGTGCTGTTGCAGAAGTGTGCTGATGGGAAGCCAGGCAGGCCAGCGAGTGCGGGTGAACTAGCACACACATGTTTGGGGAGCTAGAATATTGGCCGCAAAAGAATGAAAACACACATGCTAACAAACCAAACCACAGTGGCCACAAATGGAAACATTCACAGACACATGTGTATATTTATATATATATGCACAATGACCTACATACACTGAAAGCTACATGTACACATAAAGCATAAGAAAAAATGCTGACAGAATGACACTATGACTCACAAACGCATATAGCTATTAGGATTCAATCTGATTCATAACAAGCGCGTTCATGTATGATCAAGCGGCAGGAAATGGAAGAAAGATGCTATACCTGGACACGTAGCCTTGAGCTAACAGTATTAAAGTCCCCAGATTTCTGTCTTGATGGCTATAAGGAACACAAAAGCATGTAAACCCAGAACCACATCTTGTTATTTAAAATGAAGTGCCTGAATGAGTAGCCAAAGGATTAATGAATTAGAAACAACCACGAAGAAAGGTACCTTCGGTGGAGGCTCATTAAAGACCATGCTTGTGGAGCGTAATCTGTCCCTTTGATGCCTCCCTTCTGACACCTGTTCCTGCTCCATCTTGTGGACATCGCTGACAAACAAGAAAATTGACAGCATACATTTAAACCTTCTGCATAACACGTACATAGTAACATTAACCTGAAAACCTGCTGTAGAACTGTAACAAAGTGCCATTAATCTCTAAACCCCCTGTTGAACTGTTACATAGTATAATTGAACTAATGACCTGCTGTTGAACTGTTCTAGTGAAACCTGAAAACCTGCTGTAGAACTGTAACAGTGACATTAAAATGAAAACCAGCTGAAGAACTGTAACATACTGCCATTAATCTTAAAAACCTGCTGATGAACTGTAACATAGTGCCATTAATCTTAAACCCTCTTGTAGAACTGTAACATAATAGAATTGAACTGGACCTGTTGTTGAACTGTAACATAGTGCCATTAATTTAAAAACCTGCTGCTGAACTGTTACATAATAGAATTGAACTGGACCTGCTGTAGAACTGTAAAATGCTGCCATTAACCTTAAACCCTCTTGTAGAACTGTTACATAATAGAATTGAACTTAAAATGCTGTTGAACTGTAACATAGTGCCATTAATCTTAAAACCTGCTGTTGAACTGTAACATAATAGAATTGAACTGGACCTGCTGTTGAACTGTAACATAGTGCCATTAACCTTAAACCCTCTTGTAGAACTGTTACATAATAGCATTGAACTGGTCCTGCTGTTGAACTGTAAGATAGTGCCATTAACCTTAAACCCTCTTGCAGAACTGTTACATAATAGAATTGAACTGGACCTGCTGTTGAACTGTAACATAGTGCCATTAATCATAAAACCTGCTGTTGAACTGTAACATAATAGAATTGAACTGGACCTGCTGTTGAACTGTAACATAGTGTCATTAATCTTAAAACCTCTTGTAGAACTGTTACAAAATATAATTGAACTGGACCTGCTGTTGAACTGTAACATAGTGCCATTATTCTTAAAACCTGCTGTTGAACTGTAACATAATAGAATTGAACTGGACTTACTGTTGAACTGTAACATAGTGCCATTAATCTTAAAACCTCTTGTAGAACTGTTACATAATAGAATTGAACTGGACCTGCTGTTGAACTGTAACATA